>CAAKHG010043688.1:0-14755 GCA_901007715.1 Dactylopterus volitans
CACACACACAAACAAACACACACACCATTGTACACCATGACCTAATAAATTACACATGTGAAAATCAGACTGGATCACTTATTTTAATGAACCACATAATGGGATTACATCTGCGAAAACAATTTACCGCATTATTTTTTCTTCTTACGTAAACCAATTTAATCTACATCTGATTCAGCAGTGATGAATTGTCTTGGGTCGCGGATCATTCGGCGTCAAACGATGAAAAAACCTCCCCGCCTGTCCTCCTCAGCCATAAACACCATCATGGCCACACACAAACACTTGGTTCAGATCGTCTCTTGATTTTTCATTTAATTCCTCAAAGATTAATTCGGGAAAAATCTATGAGCACACGCACAAATTAATGAATAAATACTCTCGCTTAAACCCGACAAATTCCCCTCAATTTGCAGTATGTCAGCAACAATGAAGATGCAGCCCCACTTACAGAGTCTCGGGCTCAGTCAATCACATGCGGGGATAAACTGACTGTCTTCTAGTAAGTGTTTCCTGCCTCAGGATTGAGTGTGTGACAGTCTCAATTAAACTGAAATAACATCTCTCTCTAGCTGCACGCGCTTTAAAGTCGCTGTTGAGGGAGCCGGGTCATATTGACTCTCTGATTTTCTCAGCATTTAGACTTAATTAGTAACCCTGCCACTCAAAAGTCGGCAAAGCGGGAGTGAAACTCAGATGCTCTCATGTTGGCAAAATAACTAATAAAAAAAAAAAAAAGGAACTTAACTCATGTAAATAAATCAATCTGTACCGCTTAAGCACATAACTTGAATTGAAGCCCAGTGATAGAAAAGTTTGTCGAAGAAAAAAAAATTGAGTTTTGTAAATCTAAAACACACGATGCATCACCAAATGCCATGTTTGTTGTGGATTAAAATTTATAAGGAAAATATTTGATATCCAAACGTGAACGCTTAAAAGGGCTAAACTTTCAGATAGTCATGCAATCGTATTAATAAGTTTTCAACTTTCAGCTGCAGACGATACCACCCATAATCTGTCCAAACCGTATAAATCACGCGGTGTCCATCTTGATGTATGTGCAAGTCATACATCTGAATATGTGTATGATTACATTTTGATTTTAGCATAAATCAGTTGCTTTGGCAAGTGTGACAGTAACTTCAACCTGCATTAATGGCATTTTTTGGGCCAGCGGGGGGCAGTGGAAAGGAGTGGTGAACGTGTGTGAGTGAAATATTACATTTGAAGTTGTAACGGCTAATTAACAGCAGTTTCTGTGGTTATGGAGCAACATGATGAATCCAGTGTTCACTTTCCTTTTGCTTGGCTGTTGGTTTGGTGAATTGTTGATTGCTCTGCTATGTTCACTAATTGGTAACCAACTCGCCATCTGATGAGTTAGTGAAATGGGATTCCTCTGTGGATGAATAACACCATGAGAGCCTCAAGAGTCAAGTGAAACAATAAAGTTGCACCCTGACATCTAACCAATCACATGAAAGTCACTATAACGCTCTGGGAAGCTGAGGGAGCTGCCGGCTAATTATTATGAGAGAGACACCTCTTATATTGTATAACACAATGCCCTTGGAAGTACCGTTATTATAAGGAATATCGATTATGGCTGCTTTAAACTAAGAACATTCAATGTGCCGGTGAATCAGTGCCAGTAGAGACGCGTGATGCTATGCTAATAATTTCTCTGAATGATAATCTTAGATGCTTGGATAATCTTACAGTATTTGATGACATGATTTAAATGCTATTGCTATTTTCTGCCCACTTGCTTGTGCTTAGCTTATATTGAAATGTCTGTTCTTTCCGGCAAGATAAAAAAATAAAAAAAAAAAAACATATACTGACAGCCCATCCCGGGACTTCGTTTAACTTAGTGCTGGGCTGCTCCAGGTCAAACTCCATGTCTGCTTTTGTGTCCCAAACCATCCCTATTTATGAGCATGATGCATGGCTGTCACAATAAGCTGCAACGGAGGGAAGGGAGAAATTGACTTGGTCCTCCTATTAATGGGCCATGTCACTGAGCGTGACAAGTCTTATATCCGTGTGTGTGTGTGTGTGTGTGTGCGCACCAGACCTAACTTGACTTCAGCTGTGCCTTGTAGCTCATTGGTCGAAAGGGGGTCGAGATCAGAAAAACTAGAGATGCTTTTGTAATCTTAAAAAGAAAAAGAAAAAAGAAAAAAATGCCCTCAAGACTGTGAGGGGAAAAAAAGAACGATAGAAGACTTAAGGGAACATCACAGTTCAAATAATTTCAAGATGATGAATCTTATCTATCAAAGCAAAGTGTCAAAGGCCCGGCGGTCCAGGTCGGTCTCAGTGATTGTCCAGGTTATGAAGTGAGCAGTGCTTCACATCACTGCTTGATGTGTCAAGGTCTAGTGGATCAGTGCTCATCACCACGGGCCTCGGGGGTCACATCCTCCTCCTCTATTTGGACATGCTGCTCTATTGCTCTTGAGTGGGGGTGGGGTTGGGTGAGGTGGGGGGAAGTGATGTGAGGGGGTGGGGGAGGAGGAGAAGGAGGATGAAGAGGAGGAGGAAGAACGGGAGTGCGGTTACATAATGGCTAATTCCCCCTGTCCATGTGCAGCATCCGCTGGCAGATGGTGTGTTGCCCAACAGTCAAGGGCGAATGGACGCTGCCTGAGGCAGGGGAGGAGGATGAAGGTGTGAGGAGGACTGGAGAGAAACACGAGACGGGGACGACAGTCACCTCAACGTGAAGGAGGGATGGCAAAGGAACACTGCCGCCGCCGCCGCCTCCCCCTTTCTACTGTACCACTGTTGGTGAAGATTACGTGAACCCTCAAAAAAAAAAGGCACACATCATCATCAGTGGCGGGCTCACATGTCAGCCACCGAGGACCCGCTTACACGGCAGGCAACAATTGTTGTTTCGTAAGAACAAAGATGCTCGGCTGCGTTTTATGGTCTCACCAAGGCAGCGCGCGAGATAATCAACCAGCACAGAAAAATGTCAACACAACATACAGCGTTTATACCCAGCACAGAAGTGTATTTACCATCATTTCATTATGGGATCATTTGTTTCTTGAGTCATTTTAAATTTTACCGTCTTATGTTCAAATACTACTCCTCTTTCTCTCCCTGTGCTGCCTCAAACATTCTTGCGCGTTTTGTGTCACGCAACTGGACTTTCGCCTCCACAGCAGCAAGCGTCTCTGGGGGCAGGCAGCACGCGGGTGACTTGGACGTTGCTCTTTTGCAAATACTGCCCGCATTGTAGCGATGCAAATCTGGATGAAGAACAGCAAAGCTTCCCCCTTTAACATCAACATTGGGAGTCCATCATGTGACGGAGCAGATAAGGACACCCACGTGTAGCTGTAAACAGTTAGATGCCACACTTCAACTTTGGTCAGGCAGCACTTTGCATGCAGAAAGAAGAGGAATCTGACCTCCAGAGCTATTATGACATTTACGTCTCAACACTGAGCGCAATGCTAACTGTTTGCTCTGCGTTCTGTCAATAGGAGGCCACGCTGTCGCCAGCATTTGGATTATCTTAAACAAAGAGACTGTGCCGACATCAAGGCGAGTTCCAGCCGCTATCTCATGTCGAGACTCTTTTTTTTTTTTTTTTTTTTTTACAGACTGCAGCGCCGCATGGTTCACTTCATTGGTTAATGATGAACGGAAGGTCCGTGGGCGCAGGACGTGGACGGGATGCTGGGTGAGTTGCGCTAGGCCGGCCCGAGCAGGATGCTGCTACTTTGATCATTAGTTCACTGTTTTGCTTCATGGGAGAAAAGTGAAATGAGCAGCAGCAGGATCTGATTGGTGTAACGTCACATCGCTGACAGAATACAGCCGCACATAACGGACACAAAACAGACTGCACATGGAGTCAGCAGCTCGTTTGCCCTTCCTTTCAATTATTCTCCTCAGACCCTGTTACAGAACACTGCTGTGAACTGTGCTGGATGCAAGAGGACTTGTTTTAGACTTAAAGCAGTTACTGTCAAATAGCCCATCCGGAAACCAATTACAGCGATGCGGTATAGCAACTTTTGTCGGACTCAACTAACCCAACTTTGAACAGGAATGTTACGATGCTAGACTCACTCGACTTCACCTATGAAATGTCACGCACTGGTGCTAAACTTCAAAAACGATGCATTAGTCAGATTGAAAATGAGGTAATAGGATTTAGAGGCTGATGTTACTCCCACCCAGGTGGCTGTAGCCGATGATGCTATTTGCACATGGGAGAAGTTTGTCCTGTCCGCTCTCTGCCGGAAGGTCTTGATATTTATGTTGTCCCTAAAAGTAAACAAGTAGATTTGTTGCCTAAAACTGACCAAATTGTGAGAGAGAGCTGAATATACCAACAACATCTAAAAAAAGAAAGCAAACCAAAAATAATAGGACAAGTAAGTTTAAAAATAGTAATTTAACAGTAAACAATAAGTTCTGGCAGAATGTGAAACTGAACCACAAACTGCTCCTTGGGTGGACTTTGCCATTATTTGAGAAGATGGGGGACATTATTTGTTGCAAATAGCAGAATAGCCGCTATTCTCACCGGGTGCAAATAGACACTTAAAAATATTCAATCGACAAACGTTTTGGGCCGATCCCGCACATATTGCGAGCACATTCCACCCACATTCCAATAAATGAGTTTGTGATATACGTACTACCTAATAGCCAGACAAACACAAACGGGCTGCTATAACAAGAGCGTCTCCACAGAATTATTATGAAAAATATCTGAAAATAGCCCTTTTAAGTTCATACCAGGAAAGACAGAAATTTATTAAAAAAAAAATAAAGAGGATTAAGGCATACTGTTTTGTAATACATATATATATAAAGATCAAAAGAAAAAATGTCTAGAAAATAAAATTTGATTAAAAGTCTGTAAGATCAAAGGGCGATTACATAAAAACAAGAGTGTGAGTGTGTTCTCATAAGTTGGGTTCAATAGTTGGTGCACTGAATACTGAAACATCACCTGCTGGTCCACGCCTTCGTTGCTTCTTGATTATATAACACAACACCAGCCTATGGTCTCCCATCAGTTATCATTGAGAAACTGCAGTGTGTTTAACGCCGCGCTGCCTCTCTCCTCGCCCCCTCTCGCCTCCCCTATCAAACGCCAGCAGACTCGCTGGCTCCCTGTTTTCACCACAAACAGCGCAGAGTTGTGTTTGCTCAGTGGTAATGACACAACACCCCAGATCTATTGACAGTGCATCCACCCCTGTTAAATTTATCAAGCTCTGGCACATATAGCAGCCGTGTTACATTTGGAAAACCCCAACAGCCCCTCCCACAGGAGCGCCGGCCTCATCTCCATATCATCATTGATGTTGGCGGATATCATGACCTAGAAAATAAAGCAACATTATTATCCCTACAACGTGACGCACGAGGGGCGAAGAAAATAAACAAGGAGTTAAGCCTCAGCGAGTGAAGCTGCTCGCCGAGGCCAAAAACAGCCAGAGAGAAGAAACGCTGATCGATGTTTGTTCTAAACATCGGCCAGAGGCGTCGACCAGATAACAAAGCTCCCAATCACCCTGACGTGTGCGCCTGACAGGTACCATGAGACATGCCCGCATCATCCAGGATCTGAGGGAGCTAACAAGACGCAGAGCACCGATGACACCGTGACCCGATGCAGCAGGAGCGCAGGCTGGCAGACGCCGCGAGCTTTGATCTGCTGTCGTACGGCGGCGGCGGCGACAGACGGGACCGAGGGCCCCGGCGAGCCGCGGCCATGAATATCCGGCTAATGGAGCAGATGCCGCTCCCAATCAAAGCGCGTCGGAATCAAACGAGCAAACCCTCTCTGTCCGTGTCAAATGCGATAGCCTCATCTTCATCTTTGTGGAGAACAAGCAGTGTAGATTAAGTCTCCGTATGGCGTTGTGCGGCGCCGCGGAGAGGGAGGCCACCTGGACGCCTGGAAGTAAATCCTGCGGGTGATTTACATCCACGGGAAAACCATTCTTCCTCTCTTCATCTGTTTTTGAGTTTAGATTAAAAAAAAAAAAAAATTGGATCTAATTTTCGAGAGAACAGAGTGTCTTTAAATATACCTACAAGAACAACATAGCCAAATGGACTCTGCTTATATGGGTGCATATTCATTTAATCCCCAGAACCACGAAAGCAAACCCAAAGAGACTCAAGTAATCAGTCAGACAATTATGTTTACTTTTACCACCCACATTGAGTGTGTGTGTGTGTGTGGAGGGGATCTCTCAGGGTTATCGGCTCCGAGGTTCACCGCCATCATAATATGTCGGGGATGAATGTGTTTGTGGTGCTGGCGGCATTGAAAACCCAAGTCCAAACATATCAACAGTAGAATATCTGAGCAGAATAAAGTGACAGAGCTTAATTCCTGACTATTCAAAACCCCTGTCACTGGGACTTCGCTTCTTCAAACACATTCTCGGATTCTTGAATCTCATTTCGCGGCTGTCTTTAACCCAACCCTCGTCCAGATGCAGCTGTTTGAAGGGTTTAAAGATCTGTACCTTCTCCTGATACTGGCGCCTGGACGAGTCCAGAGACTGGATGAGCGCGGTGGCGTGGCCGATGAACATGGCGTAGCAGGTGGCTCCTACGATCATGCTCAGCATGGTCAGCCAGATGTCCGACATGCTCTCGGGGGCTTGTCTTCCATATCCGATGCACAGCATGTGGCTCATGGCCTTAAAGAGGGCGAAGGAGTAGAGCTCGCTCCACGTGTCATTCTGTGGATGGACGGAGAAGAATGAGAGAAGAAATGAGTTTGGGAAATCCAAATTTACGCAAGGGTGAAGACGGAGACAGCTAATCTAGGTTTCCTGTCCTACTAAGACGGCCCTCTACTTTTATATTTTTCACGTTACCATGGTTTTGACACAATGACCCGAGTGTTTGAGTGCGCCTCAAGTGGTGGAAGAGGGAGTGAATTAAAGAATGAGGGACCAAAAAAAAAAAAAAAAAAAAAAAGCGACAGCAGTGTGGTTGAAGTAAAAGGCGCGTCGCTCCGTGTCTGGCGAGTGTTTGGTGGAGAGCCTAATCGGCGCTGAGCAGTCTTCTCTTTGCTAAGAAGAAGAAGAGGAGAGAGCGAGTGTTAATGATGAGCTGGTACATCTGCCTGCTCCAGCCTGCCTTTGATTGGTGCTCACACACTCAGTCATCCCCAATTCTCCTGTGTTAGATTCATTAAAAAGCCCTTCACAGGCACCACTGCACCTCACACCCTCCCCTCCAGCAGTTGTGCTTCACACACCATCCTGAGTTTACCATTGAATGCGCATGTGCATGTCTGTGTTCGTGTGTTTTGGTTTTTTTTTTTTTGTACGTGTGTGTGTGTGTATTTGTGAATGTGTTTTCTCCAGCTCTTTCTGTCCCTCTCTGGGACAAGTGGAGCCCTCACTCACTGATTGACTGCATGGATTCCTAGCTGGTTTGTATTGTTCATTTGCATCTGATTTGAGATTCAAATGTGGATGTTTTCGGAGGAGGTGGAAGAGGGAGCGGCGGCGAGAGGCTGCCATCAGATGTGTGGAAATTAGTGTTGGGAACAGTGATTGGAGGAGCTGCAGGAGAAGAAGAAGCCTGGAGCGGCGGGGTAAACAGAAAGTCGGCCACCAGAAACTCCCCAGTGGTGTCAGGGTGTGAGTTTGAGCTCCGACGAAACTGCAGGTTCTTGTGCTCGTGGAAAACGCAGAGAAATCTATGATGACGTCTGAAGTTCCATCAACATGTCTCCAGCTTTGTTGCCGTGGTCCAGCTTCAGCGTCAGCCTCATTATGCCTGGAGCGGCGAAAAGACCCGGCGTTGCCATCAGCACGCTGGTCGATAAAAGAGCAGCAGGAGCAAACTCTCGGCAGAGCTCAGAGCACAGAAATAAACACGCTCTTACATGTGGCTGCATCTGTGTGTTTCCGGCTCCACAGACAAACACACACGATGCACATCAATGTGGGACAGCTTGGCTGTGTTCAACCTTCATTTGTTGTCAGAGGTGGATTTAAGCGCATATGTGAAATTGTACATATGAGGCTGATGGAGTCATTGTGCCATCAACAAGAGCAAGGTTCAACAGAAGTAAAAAAGACGAAACAACATGATGTTATTGACGAGAAAACTGGATATCTACAACTGTAGAGTCTGATCGGGGTGGTAAAAACCTAATTTTTACCATCTTGGTGCAGGCACAGGATGAGACGGCAAAACTCATCTGGGAATCAAATATGTTGTTTGTGTGTGTTTCCGATATAAGTACAGATTCGATCGCTCTAGTATTCTTAGAATGTTTTGCCGTTACCAGTGTAGCTTAGCTTATCTGAGCTTAGCTTAGTTTAGCATGAAAAGTTGCTATCTCTGACCCACAGGAGGTAAAATCTTAATTCCAGCAACTCTGAGCACCTAATGTGTCATATCTTGATCGGCATGACAACCAGATGGGGAATAACATGAACCACCGACTCCAATGGGAACCTCACAGAGAAGACAAAACTTTCTTCATTTGGGAGTTTGATCTGTCCCTATTATTCTGACTATATGAAACCGCACTGACAGCAAATGAAGATGAGTGTTGATTGTAAGTGACAGTTGTCTCTGAGTGTTGAAACGCACAACCGTCATAGTAACACAATAAGCTAATTGTACAGATGCCCCTGAGTGAACGGAGGGGACACAAATGCAATTAGCTCTCGTGTTTGTGTTATTTGCCACTGGTCTTCACTGAGCGGCGTCCATGACAGCATGATACATTTAGGGAGGAACACGACGTTACAAGTATGGGACATTTATGATGCATGATGGCGTAATCATAGAAGTGGTTGTATTTGCGTGCTGGCTGGATTTACATGCTCTTTGAATCTCAACTTGGATTTGGGCGTGCGTACGTGCATGCGCGCGCAGGCGTGTGTGTGTGTGTGTGTGTGTGTGTGTGTCTGACAGCATGCAATCCCTCTCTGAGGGTCTATACCTGACATGGAGGGTTAAGCTCGCTTGACACAGCCACGTTTACAGTTTTTATACATAAACCACCGTAAGAGAGCTGGTTAGTAATGTTAAGATCCATTATTTAAAGCCGGCGGGGGTTTGTGTTTGTATTTATTATTTAAAACCAAAAGAACACTGCAATTTGTATGATGGTTTGGTAGCTGCTGGAGCACTTGACATTAAGCCTATGCATTCATGAAACGCATGTTTCAATCTGAGTTTACTGTTTTTGTGCTTGGTCCCTTGGGGTCAGCAGAAACAAGCTGTGACATAGTCACGATTCGGGTTGATATTGTTTACGTACCCAGCAGAAACGGAGCTACATTTAATCCAATATTCACTCTTCATTTAGCTCTGTTTGCTTCCTCGGGGAAATGTCCAGCTTTTGAGTTAGCCAGAGCTACACTAGTTATCAGGCATTTACTGCCTGGCATGTAGTGTTCAATAAAGCTCGAGATGTTTATTGGAGCTGAGGCAGGTGAGAGTGAGCCAAAACAGTCAAGCTGTGGTTTGTGAAGCCAAAGCAATGAGCACTTAAGGAAGCTAAATCACTCTGATCTTGCAGATAAAAGTTGGGAAAAGTACTAAATGAAACTTGTGCACTGAATGATCTGAATCTTTGAATTCATGTCATTGCAAGTTTTCCCCTGGCTGACTCCCGTGCGTCTTTAATGGACTTTACATCAGATGTGAAGCGGATCCTTGTTAATCATGCAGTGGGACTTTAATTGATTTGCGAGTTCCCATTGGGTTTGAGCTCAGCAGATTTTAATTGCTAACAGTGACAGTTATCAAGAGGAAGATGCTCATCATGCTTCCAAGGAACAACTGCCACATAATCCAACAAATTGAAATGATCTGTTTGCTTGTGGGCTGTACTAATATTTCACGTCTTCTGTTTAGCAACAGCGGAACGAGCGTCTGCAACCGCTTCGTTGATGGTAACCGGCGTCAGCCCGGTGCCGCAGCTGGAAGCCCGTGCAAGTGTAGCTTTTTGCAGACCAACTGTGCAAACTGTGCGGATGACAGCTGCTGGTTCAGGTTTTATGAGGAGTGGAGAGGAGGAGCAGGTTCTCTCAGGCCTGCAGGAGGCATCCCCACCTGCACTGACTGTCCAAACTCTGAACTGAGACGCAGCTGTAGACTTCGGGCTGCTGCTTCTGCTGCTTCCGCTGCTGCTGGTGGGCGACCATGCGCGGCCAGATAATGTGCGGAGCTGATGATGCTAGCTGAGGCGTTATGTCTCAAGTCCAGAGCATCTGCTCCGCGATCAACATGAAGAAAAGGAACAAGAAACTCTCCTGCATTGCTTTTATTGAGGCTTGTTTTTGGGCTTTCTTTGAATTTTAGTGTGATTTAATTCCAGCATTTCAACATAAAAAAACAGCACTCGATTTGCACCACTGTGGACAGCACTACCATGTGAATACTGCTATGTGAATCTACCTATATATGTTCAAAACATGTTTAATGCATCTCTTTTTTCAACCAATTAATTTGTCCTTTCCTGCAACAATAATGAATAAATTGAATAAATAAATAATGAAACGGATGTATTACACTACAACACATCAAAAAGCCTGTTGGACAGGAAGACACGGTTGACACTCACATATACACACACAAACACACACACGCACGCGCACACACACACACAGTGAGATCTAACACAGGCAACTGTCCCTTACTCTTACCTGCACTGAAAAGGCGTCTGTCCATCATTAACCCTCCAGATGAGTTTCCTGAAATGCATCAGCGCGCACGCATTGATAATAACGCCACAGCGGGGCTGCGCTTCGTCGACGGTAAAATGCCTTGCAGCATCAAATGAAAGTTGAGAAGAAGGGAAGAAGAGGAGAGGCTTTATTCTAAAGATCTAACGGGCTGATGGCACCAAGCCACCTGTCATCCATATAACGCTGTGTCACTTACATAACAGGCCATGATGTCATCGCCATGCTTGCAGGAGCCTGATTATCTTGCTTATAAAAACACCACAGTCTAATGCCTGCGTTTCTTTTATGAGCATTTGCAGGCAAGGCCGAACACATTGCAGTAATTTAAAGGTGGTTATTCGGATTATCCCTTATTTGCCTGTTACTCAACAGTGCACACATGCGAGTGTCCGTCTGGGTGAGTGCAGGAAGCTCTCTGGCCGCATTTGCGTTGGCCTGAGTGTCCGGATGATGCAAAAGGGTGGCGTCCGACCGGCGTCCAGCAAAGACGGGATCATTTAACGCTGCGTCTCCCATTCACAGAGGACCCGAGACTTTGATTACGCTGAGATGTCAGCGGCGCAAAACAGCACGGCCGCCGCGCGGCACGGAAAACACGCGCCACTCTGAGGCATCAAAGGGTGGAATGGCATATAAGCACAGCGAGAAAGAGAAAAGAATGCAGAGTGGAGCGAGTCAGGCGGGCGTCTGAGTGAGATGTGACATACTGTGTAGGGTAGCGCTGCAGCGCTGGGATTCTGGACATAAAAAAAAAGGTGTGAGTGTGTGTGTTTGTGTGTTTGTGTGTGTGAAAAAGACACCATGGCGAGAGATCAGATGAGAAAGTAAAGATGGAACAACTGAGAAGTGACAGCGCCGTCCCCTAGGGTCAATGGGTGTGAGATCCATCTGTTCCCGGAGATCGCACACACACACAAACACACACACACACACACACGCACGCACGCACGCACGCACGCACGCGCGCGCGCCTGAAGCACACACGTGTACGCATACACATGAACATACCTATGCGCGCAAACACACACGCACGCACACACACACACACACACCAGCGTGTCACAGTACACTGTGTTTTCAGACGAGACATCACTCTCTGAGCCAAAATGAGAAACAGCCTGACGAAGGCAGACAAAAGGAACAATCCCATTTGCTGAGCTTCTTTGGACACAATAAAGCCGTGATGTTCCCGCCGAGACACAGTTAAGTTAATAATTCATACACCGATAAGCATCGGAGTGGCTGCTGATAAAGGTTCAGCCTGTCAGATTCTTTCGTAGCTTTCATGCCAGCTCAGTGTTAACTTTAGCTTGTTCCCCTCTGTTCCCCCCAAAAGCCGCAGCTGAGCTTAACCTCTCTGACATGTTTTTATATCCACCGCACACACTGGGCTGTTTGAGTGGCTCGAATCAGGATTCTGGGGAGCAGGTTGCTGTGTGAATGTGTGAATCATACAGTCTATACATTTGAAAAGAAAAACAGGGTGTGAAAAGGGCAGATATTGAGTGACGGGTCAAGCAGGCATCGCGCTGCCTTTACAGCCCCCAGACCTCTTCCTGCCTCTGGCCCTGTCAGTCACCAAACACCAATCGCTTATCGCCGATGCAGAATGACAAGTAAGATGAGATCATCCGCTCTGCGCGTTGAGGAAAATTGACTTATTTAAATTTGCAGCCAAACTGACCAAAAGCAGCAAACGCCAGAGCGGCCGGATCGAATGTAGCGAGGCCGCGTTCAAGTTTGATTTTAAATCCATTTTGAAGTTCCACAAGTTCCATGTGTCCAGATACAACTGCAAAACATCGACTTAAGCCTCACAGGGACGGCGAATGAGAGAGACAGTGCGAGGGGTCGCCCGCCATTCCATACGTCAGGGCGATGAGCCGCGGGAGGGATGAGAAATAATTTGGCCCGTTCTACAAAAAAGTGCAAAGGTCACGCTTTGTATAACACTGTAAGTAGTGCAGAGTTATATAAGATGCATCTGTCAAAAGGGCAAAAGAATGGGCAGAACCTAATAGGGATGTAAAACATATCAACATTAAAATGTCAAGAGAGTAAGTTAGGTGAAATTAGATTTTACCCAGTTTTAACAACAGCTAATAGAAGTTTAAAAAGACAGTTGGAGAAAGCTCGATCCTGGCGGAGAACGGTTGAATAACATCAAAGCTACTGTAAAAGCCTCCCACCGGTAGAATCAATAAGACTATATTAATTTTTAGGGCAAAACACCCGAGGGAGGGGCTAAGAGGAGGAGTCCCCTGCAAGGTATTTAAGATAAAGTTTCACAAGCTTTAATAATGATTTCTGTTAATTATCGTGTTTCTTTTTTTTTTTTTATGCAGCCCAATAGTTGTTCCTCTTGCAGATGACCTGTCAGAGAAACGGCAGGTGGCCGTGAAAAGTGTAGAAAGGAACAGCTGAAGAACAAACTGCACAGTGTGTGTGTGTGTGTGTGTGTGTGTGTTTGTGCGCCTGTGTGGTCGCGCGCGCGCACGTGTGTGAGCTGCATTATTTTATTTGAGCCCTGAATAAGTTTATTTGCATGCTCGTGTTCAAGTGATTACAAAAACGTTGTCCTACCAGCAAACACATACGCACGCGCGCACACACACATACACACACACAGCGATTTTGCTTACCACCATCTTGTTGAGGGAGACCCAGCAGTCAGATGGAAAGTCCTGCAGCATGGGGACCAGGAACTGCAGACATCCGTCCCAGTGGCAGAGCAGGAGCATCATACCGATGAGGTTGAATATTCGCATCACGGCGCTGGCGAGGTCGTAGGTCATGTGAAAGATCTGGTGGGAGGAGAAAGGCACAGAGGCGCAAATATGGGTTTAGAATATGACTGCTGGTGAAATGTGCTGCGTCTCTTTCTCACACGCAGGAGATTATTAAGACCCACCCGGATGCAGCATATCGGCTTGATCACATTAAGCATCCAGAAAGTGGGTTATACAGTATAACGGTTATATTTGCTTTCTTGGCGTGAGTTAGCTCACGGATCCCTGACACTGGAGCACGTTGGCTTAGCTTAGCATTAAACCGGATGCAGGGACACTTCACATGAGACATGACGGGACACATAATGCCGACATTCTGTAATTGCTATTGTCAAAAGCGTACAAATGAGTTGTCAAGCCGTGAACCAATCGCTCCTCATTTAGCACCTCCTCAGATTGTCACGTTATCAAGATTCCACAGCACCGTCATTAAACATGGCATCCTGATGTCATTAAGCAGTAGCACACGCGGAGGGTTTTCATCTTAATAGAATAATGTGCCAGGTGGAGGTCGGACAAAACAAGCGGGCGCAGGCCTGCGTGCGTGCGATCCGACCACGGTTTGATCAGCAGCCTCCCAGCTGGTAGCAAAGCTCCCCTCTGGCACCGCGGCTCATTTGCGTGGAGCTGCTGTTGTGGTCGCAGCCTTGTAAACACTACCCACCGTCGCGCCGCTGGCTGCTGGCCAGGCCACGTGTGTGTACGCGCGCGCGCGTGTGTGTGTGTGCGCGTGTGTGTGTGTGTGTGTGTGTGTGTGTAGCAGGCTTACATGCATACACTGGTGGGAAATCAGTGCTTAGCTGGGAAAGCTGGATGCGTTCTTAGGTGAAAGCAAAAAACTGTGTTCCTCCTCAATGTACAAGGGAATCGTCCAGTGAGGGAAGAAGGACACATGTGACGCTGCATATGTCTGAATATACATAAATACATATATATGCATATTGAGTGGCCATGCTATGTTGGTAAATTTGATTGTCTCTCATATCTAAGGCTGGTTTCTCACTTGACACAAAAGAATTGTGTGTGTGTGCGCGTGTGTGTGTGTGTATGTGTGTGTGAATTTACAGTTTGGCAGCAGCCACGTTGGACATTCGATGACTCATCCCGCCACTTTTGAGGCCCGGCTGCACTCTGAGCAGCTCTCTGGAGGATTCCCCAGGGTGCAGATATATCTTGTTAGTTACAGCGCGAACACGAGACACCACCCGTCCCCCCCCCCCCCTTCCCCCCCCCCCCCCCCCC
>CAAKHG010043693.1:0-14504 GCA_901007715.1 Dactylopterus volitans
CCTCCACCTGTTTCAGGCTTCATTGTTCTATCCGGAAAAAAAAAAAAACGAAAAAAAAAACCCAAGCCCGACAAAAGTGCTTCCACCCATTATGTGTGTGTGTGTCGTGCAACCTCCTCCTCTCCGCCGTGGCAGATGTGCTCCGCCGCCGTTGCCATCAACGTGTTTTCCCGGTGATGCGCGGCTTAGCTCCTCAGCGTGGGGGAAATTAAATTAACCAGATTTCACTTTACGTAAACCTGACTGAGTCAACATTTTTCTTTCTTTTTTTTTTTTCTTTTAATATGCTCGGGAGTGTCTAAAATTGAGTTGTGGGCTGACTTTTCAGTATCTCAAAAGCGAGATTTGAAATTTAAAATAGAGCGAAACCTTCCTTGGGTGTTAAATCTGGTAAATATTGGTGGAGGCGGCGGTATGAAGGCTTTTCCCTGCCTCTTTAGGGGCAAAGGGACTCAGCACTCAATGCATACCATATCAACTATGTGCTAAAAGGGTTAGCTTTTGTGCGTGTGCGTGCGTGTGTGTGTGTTTGTGTTTCTGTGTGACGCAAAAGCCAGGTAAGTGACAGCGCTCGTGACACTCAGACCAATGAGTGACGCGCCGGCACTCAGCGGATGAGAGCGGGCGGCCGGCGTTCCGACTCCATTTCTCATCTCAAACGAAGCTCTCCAGCAATCGCTTTGTCATGCACACACACACACAAACACACACGCACGCACGCACGCTCGCGTGCGCGCCCGCAGAGCGAATATGCGAGCGCCGTCCCCGCAGACAAACGCTGTGACCTGCCATTTCCATCTCCTCGCCCACTCGTGAAGCCAATTCCCATCTACTTTTAAAGCCGAAATGACATCTAATGGATTAAAATCCAAACAGCGAGCTGTAGGACACGAAGCCTAATTTGCATTGAAAGAAAACATGGCATGAAATGTGGAGCACGGTAATTATCATCATGAATCCGGCGACGTGGAGTAACTACTTTTAGCTCGGCAGCTCCGCACACCCACACACACACACACACACACACTTTCCCACTTCCATTCTTCACACACACGCTCATGAGGGATCCACAGACTCACCCACTTTCATTCTGATGTGCAGCCCGGATAAGATTTTTTTTTTTTTTTTTTTGCACATCGACTCACACCAGGTCAGCGTTCCCATCGCGAGAGGACACGCACGCCTTGCAGCCCCGTCAAGCCTGCACGCACGCAGCTAAACCTGCGAGACAGACACACACACACACACACGTGCGTGTCGGCAGGTGGACGGAGGATGCGAATGGGTTGAGCCCGGTGAAAGGCAGGGATAATGCGTCTAACAGGCAGCCTCTCAGATCTGTCAGGGGGGGGGGAGAGCAGAGAGGCAGCCGGAAGGCCGCCATCCGCTAACACAGATGACAAATGTCCACTGAGCATTTCCCCATTCCACTACTGTCAGTGCGGACTAACGCCTCTTACTGTACGTGTGTGTGTGTGTGTGTGTGTGTGTGTGTGTGTGTGTGTGTGCGCGCGCGCGCGCGCGCGTGCGCGTCGTGAGTGAAATGATTCAGTGCCGCGGAGACATCAAATAAATGACACATGAGCGGTCATATCTATTTGCTTTGCTGCGAGCGGAGAGCGGCGACGCGTCTGCTTCGGTGTGAAAAATGGAAAACCCCAATGCTTAAAACCCAGGCTTGTATGAAAAATACAAACACGCGCGCGCGCACACACACACACACACTCGCTCAGTGGCGCACAAGAGAGTGCTCGGTGGAGCGTGAGGCCATGTTTAGCCTCGCAGTGCTAACAAACCCACTCAGCTGAGATGGCCACAGCAGAGTCCTTTCGGGTTTGCGCAGGTTTTTCTGTGGACCCCGTTCAGATCGGGGCACTCTGAAGCCCGCGGGTCGGGAACCCGCCCGCCCCGGGAGCTCGAAATACAAGCAGCACAATTTCACTTTAGATTAGATTTCATAGATTAGATAAAACTTTATTGATCCTTCCAGACAGTGCCATCAGGGAAATTAAAGCTTTAGCAGCAACAGTGCAAAAATATAGCATGTATTAGGATGAGTACATATATATTATGGTATTCGTAGTGTTTAGTATAGTACAAAATATCCAAAACGGAGATAAAAGACCAAGCAAAGCAGAAGGAATAAAGTTTAAGTAATCAATATATATATATATATATATATATATAAATAAAATATAAATACACAACACCACACGAGTAATAAAAAATTTAAATACTAAGTCATTAACTGTGCAGGTCAGTGCTGCACTGACCTTAATGATGGCACCATCATTGTAATTACACCAAATGAGTTTTGCGTTTTGCCTTATGGAGATACTTGTTTGACCGAAAACGCCTAAATTGGCTTTTATTTACTCACGCGCGCGACTTCCTGTCACGCTCGGCGCTGACGTGAGCGATGACGGAGGTCATGGTCGTCCGCCGAGGCGGCTGAGGCGTGGCGCGCGTGACGGAGGGACGACCCGGGATGATCCGCTGCAAATGAGCGAGGGGAGAAGTGCAAGGCTGACGCGGAATGAGGTCTTCGATGCCAACCCCCCCCCGCCCCACCAACGAGGATGGTGGTACAGCTGTGTGCCTAATTTGCGATGAACCATCCATCCAACCATCCATCCATCATCTTCCGCTTATCCGGATCCAGGTCACAGTGGCAGCAGATTTAGCAAAGTAGCCCCCCCCCCCCCCCCCCTCACCCTCTCCCAAGCACACTCCTCTAGCTACTCCTGAAGGAAGTTCCCAGGCCAGATGAGCCATGTAGTCTCTACAGGGTGTTCTGGCTTGACCTCGGGGCCCCCTATTAGGTAGACATGCTGGGAGCACCTCCAACGGGAGGGAATTTGGAGGGGAAAAAAAGGGGGCATCCCGATCTCATGCCCAAAACACATAAACTAGCTCTTGTCGTTGCAAATGAGCAGTGGTCCTGATCTCCGAGCTCTATCTCGAAGGCGAAGGCCGACCGCCCTTTGGACGAAGCTAATTTCTTGTATCTACAATCTCATTCTTTCTCCCAGGGAGCTTCCCCTTGCAACTTAGTTCCTGCACACCGAACCGCCCGTGCAGCTCAATCTCACGGGACCCCGAGATACCTGAACTCCTCCGCCTGGGGCAGCAACTCATTCCCAAGCCAAAGGGAGCAACCCACCATTAAACCGGCAGAGCGCCGCGGCCCCGCACTCGGGGATGCTGACCCTCATCCCGACAGCCTCACACAAGCCGCCGCGGCGATTGCCGAAGATCACCATCCGAAGGAACGAGTAACACCACATAATCTGCAAACAGCAGAGAGGCGATCCCGAGGACCCCGAAATGGCAAACTCTCCTCCGCGCCCCCCCCACAGCAACGCCTCGGGCGGCCGGCCAGGACTATCACAAACAAAGGCGGCGATGACTCCTTCCGCAGGCTTCAAGTAACGACAGAAGGAGATCACAGCGCCCGCCGGACTCCGCGATACTTCCCCGGCCCGAGAGGGCGGGAGCCGCTTCCAAATCCGGCCCTCTCAAAGCGAAAAACTGTTACGAGGCAGGTTGAGGACATCGGAGGGAATCAGAGGCCGCGGCAGAGAAGCGAGGCCGACATCTCTGACAACTCCTCCTTGACCCCGCGTGAGAGCCGCGACGTGCGTGACACAGCCCGGCTCGCCATCTTTATGAAAGGAATAAAGCCGCGAGGAACCGGCTCCCGCGCACTCAGCGAAAGGGGACGGCAAGTGGTGAGGATTTATTCACCGAGGTAAATAGAGGTGCGCAAAAGGCTCAGCCTGGTTTTTTAATATAGTGATAAAGGTATTGGTTATGGCATAAAACAGAGAATAAATGTGCCTTTGCCCCGCGACAGCAACGAGGGCTGCCGGTCTCGGGGTCGATCCATCACAAGCGGACCGCTTTAGGCACCCGCGCCGGAATGCGCCGCCACCTGTGGCGTCTGGACCACCCCCGCCCACCCCCTCCTCGGCACGCAGATCGCACTTGTGTGGTCCGTTTTTGCGGAAAAAATACCAAAGAGCCCCGTCTGCCAGAAGCCAAAACGGAAAAACAGATCACAACAGCGCGGTCGCCCGAGGACTCGCATTCCCCGGGAAACACGTGCGGCCGTGCGCGATCCGGGTCTCGTCCAACTTTGCGATCGGGTCGCCCAGGACGCGTATTAAAAGCGGCTCCGGATGGGGCCTGTGAGGAAACACATGCAAACGCTCTTTCCTCTGGTAAAACATTAAGGATGAGTAAAATATGCTCCTGCGCATGGGTTTTTGTTTTTTTTCCCCCCATTTGCATTAAAGACGCTCTCGCTTTGCTGAACGTGTTGAGCGCCATCGCGGCTGCGTGACTATTTGTGCATGTCAGCCGGAAGGATGGATGGGGAGCCGTGGGGGCCGGGGGGGCGGCGGCGGACGACAGAAGCTGACTGCTGCCCTGAGCGATGACTGACAGGTGCAATGTGTTCTCCTCCGAGGCGCATTTCGGCATGACTTCATTCAAAGAAAGAGGAAAAACCTCTCACTGTGCTCATTTCATACAAAACATAATCAGATAAGAGCCCGCCCGCTGCATGGCGACATAAAACTTTCTGACACCGCCTTGTTTCTCAGCCCCTGAATTATCTCTGACATTTAGTGGCATCTCGTAACTTTTGTGCTCGCCCCCGTTATAATGCAGTTTTATTATTCCTCATGAATCAGGTGGGTGGGTGAGGGGCGGGGGGGTGGGCGCTGAGGAGATTGCTTTCTTTGAAAAGATGGCGTGATTTGTTTTTGTTCTCGACGCGCCGTATCGCCCGTGCAACTCTCGGGTGTTTATAAGCGAGCCCGGCGGAGACGAGGCGGCGCCGGCGCGCGGCGGATATGCGGCGCGGGCACGGTCGAGCGGCCGCGTTCGACTGGCTGCACACATCAAGACTGAGCGCGCTCGGGGACGACAAAGGACACAGATGAGAACAGAGGTCCAGAGTTCACTGGCTCGCATCGGATCCCGCCCGCTCTCGAATGTCCACGTCGCACTCGGGCTGTATGTACATGTGATTTTCAGCCTTTTCCGAACGCGGGGCTGGAACGCCGAGATCCCGGCGCGATTGGTGCGGAAATCCCAAGTGTGTGTGTCTCTGTGTGTGGTGTGTGCGTGTGCACATGAGAGGCAGTGTAGGGGAGAGACAGGAGTCGACGGGAGGCACGCAGGCGGAAGAGAAAAAGCAGGGATTGCTCGCTGCATCAATCTCCATTGTCTGGATGCGAGCGCATATTTGTCACAGATCATGCCGGCGGTGGCCTGCGTCGCCTTCATTTCGGCTCACTCCACAGCAGTTTCAAGTTTTTTGTTTTTTTTTTCCCCTCCTTGAAGGGCGACTGCGGTGACATGAAGGCTCCTCGTCTCCAAAAAAAAAAAAAAAAAAAAAAAAAAATACAATTAACCTTTCTTCATGGTGCACGGTGATGAAAAGTTTCCATTTTGAACTCGGCGCTTCAAGAGAGGATCGCCAAATTAAAAGTGACGCTGCAGGTAAATGGGTCATTTGTAGTTTTGAAGGTAAATGAATCGTAAAAGAGTGAGTGAAAATCAGTTTATATCACTATACAGCCTCAAAGCATTTTTGTCCTTTGATATTATTATACTATAACTACATAATGATAGCATCATTTAATCTGGGGATTTTTTTTTTTTTTTTTTTTTACTTTTTATGAGTTAAAACACACCACCACATTACTGAAGTCAAGAGTCTAAAATCTGCTGCATATCAACGAGTAACACACGAGCATATTAAGCAATACCTTTAACTATATCAACTTGGCTTGGGAGCTGCAAATGTCAGGGCTGGCCTTTGTTATTCCTGATGAGTGGACGGCAGGCCTTTTGCTAATGGTAAGGCTGGCCATTTTTTTATATCTATTTTTTTTTTTTTTATCATGAAAGTACACCATTAACTGTCCTTTTGAGCCGTTACATTAGCTGGCCACTTTCCAAAAAGCCAATTAATCAGCCTCTTTTGTCAGGTTGAGTCACCTGGCAAGATAGGATCCTTTATGAAATATGTTGAAGTGAGGCATAATAGAGGTCCTATTCAGGGATTTGGCAGAGACTGGCCCCTTATAATTGGTGCCGCGCCTCTGTGGTCGTCCTACAAAAGACGGCCGGGTGAAAGGAAGGAAGGACGGGTGTGTGTCACCACCTTCAGAGAGGAAAACACATTGGACGCTGGTGTTCCCCCCCCCCACCCTCTTGTTTGTGCAACTAATGAAAGCAGTCTTTCCCCCGAATGCAGAGGATTTAGTTTTCAGATGTTTTATGATCCTGAAACTTCATTAGAGCTCAGCTGACAGTAATTAATCCACTGGGTTTTTTTTTGTTTTTTTTTTTATTTTTTATTGATTAGTCTGTTGTTTAATATTATTGTGAGGATTAATTACGGTAATGCTTTTGGCATTTTCTGGACGATAAATTGCAATGGAGTAAAAAAAAAGAAAAGAAAAAAAAAGTGACATTTTGGGAAGTGCCGTCATTTGCTCATGCTGCCGAGTTTGAAATGAGAAGATTAATGACGCCGCTGCGTCCCATATCGGTTAAACGCGAGGCCGCAAAGCAGGAGACGGCTAGCTTAGCTTAGCATGCTAGCGGCAGGGAGATCGCACGCTGCCTTCCCAACCAGTTCAGTTCAAGGTTTAGACCGGAGCCTCGTTTTGAACCAGCTTCGGCTCGGGCGAAAAGGGGGCACGAGAGGCATCATGCTGCTGCTAGCATGCTAGGCTAAGCTAATTGTCTCAACCAAGTCAGGTCATTTCAATCATTTCAAGCAAAACCCTGCCATATTTCGAACGTCCAATTTTAAAATTTGGGAAAAGGCAGACTTCCTGTTTCTAGTCCTTATGCTAAGCTAACCTCGCCTGGTGGTAGCTTCGCATTTAACAACAGCTCCTTTTCCACTAAAGGAACTCTTATTATCTACCCAGGATTTTGAAAACACTAGCTCATTTCCACCATTACTACCTGGGGGGACAAAAAAACTTTCCCTAAAATCCCCAATATTGCCATGAAAAAAGGGGAGGACTTTTCATATCCTTGGAATTCTTGAGGGGCGGGGCTGTGTGCTGAAGAACGCTGATTGGTGGAACACACTTTGCGGCGCTCAACCCGCCATGTTCTACGAGCCTCGCTTTGTTTGTGTTTTGGTCTTTAGATCTTACGTCATCGGCCTGATTTGAAGACATTTTCCGGAACTTTGGCGTGCGGCCGAAACACAAAAAAAAAACCCCACGCGGATCACCTGGAGTTCTCTCAGCCCCGGATGAATAAATTCCTGGAAATAAAAAAAGTTGGAAATGTCGGGGAGGAGAGCGGTATCCATCTTCTCCTGCAGCTCACGATGACAATATCCCAAAATGTCAATCATTTCGCTAAAGATGACTCAATTGTCGTTTGCAACGTTCCGTCTGACGTTCCGAGGGTTATTGCATTATGATAAATGCTCCTCTGTTGAGCTGGCAACGTCTTTGGTTTTTTTTTTTTTTTTTTTTGTAAAGTCCCTTTTCCAAGCGGGAATACACACACATGCTTTCAAGGTGGCGCACCTTCAATGATACTCAATCAAAGAAAACCGAACAGTTCTTCGCTTTCATTCAGTCCCTTTTGTATCTCATGGCAAACCGTTATTGATGCTCCCCCTTCCGCGCCCCCCCCCCATCTCACACACACACACGCACATGCACACACACACACACACTTCTGTCTCTGAGCGAAGTCCAGGCAGCGTTTCCTGGTGCAGTCGGATGTTAGTGACAGCATTGCGCCCGGAGAAAATTGCATATTATTTACCCAGCGCATTCAATATGCCACTTTTCCACTCTATAGCCTGCAGCCAACATCCTCACAGCGCACACACACACAGCACATACACACACACACACACACACACTGCACAAACACGCACATGCACACGCGCGCACGGCATGAATGTAAAGTCACACGATCTGAGTTCCTGGCTTTAAAAGCCCCCCCCGGTACTCCTTTCTTGAGTTTTTCAGCAGCGCCCCAACATTTTCGCGCTGACATGCTGTTATAAAGTGTCACAGTTTTCTTTTTTTTTTGAGGGGGGGGGGGTTGGACTTCTGCCACGCTCCTGCAAATGAGCCGAGGGGGAACGGAGGCATGGGTGGGTGGCGAAGATGAACTGCTGCCGGACCATGCGTGTAAACTCGCACCCTCGGGGTCACACAACCTCCCGTGGCCCCATGTGGAAGCAGCCTATTCTCTGCCCTCGTCCTCTCTGCACGCTCCAGGCCTGCCAGTTGTTTCTCCCTCTCTCTCTATGTCTCTCTTTCACTATCTCTCTCTCTCTCTCTCTCGCTCTCTCTCTCTCTCCGTCTCACACATGGGGAGGAGATTTGAGCTTGACCGAGAGCTCAATCACTCTCGCGGCAGCCTGGATGTCATGGTTGTGCACACAGGCACATACACACACGCACACACACACACACACAGGCACACACACGCACGCACGCACGCACGCACACGCACGCACGCACGCACGCACACACACAGGGTTGGATATCAGATTAGGACGGGGCTCTTTTTCCATTCCTCTTACTTTGTTTCTCATCATCTCCTTCGCTTTTCTCAATCACTCGCATGCGTTTTTCTGACTTTCTGTCGCGCTCGGCTTCCCTCCCTCCATCCTTCCCTCGCTCGCTCGCTCCGGCGTCTCCCTTCCCCGCCACTCCCGCCTCAGACAGGGTGACCCGGGTCTCTCGTCTAAGGGCCCGACGCAGCGCGTTGCTCAGACAACCGGGAAAATGTCCCATTTCGTTTTTTTTTTTTTTTCCCTTCCCCCTCGCTCCTGCGACTTCATCTGAGTAACTCACCTCTCCAACCTCTCCATTAGAGTGTGAGATTGCAGGAATCTGCTGACCTGAGCCGGCCCGCCGGTTTGACACATGACAGGCGTCTTGTGTCCTCGGAAAAACGGTGCATGGGTCTCATCTCGGGGTTGCGAGTCATCCGACAAATTCCAATTTTTTTTTTTTTTTTGCCGAAATACCAGTGGCCAGCGTATGTTCCATAGATTTTATTTACATGCCTCCGCACCAGCGACCGTCTGTATACATGCGCATTCATCCGAGTCTTTGGAGACCAATAGGAGCCTCGAATTTGGCGCAAAAGTCCACTCGGACTAAAAGATGAGTTGATTAAGGATTTCCGCAGGCCAGGTCAAAGGTCACGGCGACCCCGGCAAACGTGTTTTTGGTCATTATTTCTGAATTCGAAATCCAACAAAATTTCACACAATTGACCAAAAGGATAATTCCTGCGAGCTCGCACTCTTAATTGGTGCTCAGAGGTTAAAGGTCCCTGTGACCTCACAAAACACGCTTTTAGCCATTATGGCTGAATTCGTAGTGCAGCAAAATTTCGCACAGCTATCCAAGATGGTGAAACCATGAAACGACGAAAAACTAATTTATACCAAAAGTCAAAGGTCAACTTCATTACGCTGCTTTCCATTCTGGCGAGCGCGATGCAAATATCAACTCCGGGCTCCAGCATTAAAGTGATCAGACTTCAGTAGGTCAAAGGTCATGGTGACCACGCAAAACACGTTCTTTTAGCCATAGCTTCTCAGTCCGCGCGCAAATTTCGACAAAATTTCCACAGGATTACCCAAAAGGGTCACGTAAGGACACGATGAAAAGCAATTTCCACAAAAGGTCAAAGGTCAACATCACTGCCCGTCTTTCGATTCTGGCTAATACGAAATTTTTTGGGAATGCTGGCTCCAAACCTTGGCACGAATATCACCTTGGGCTCGTGCATGATTAGACTTCAGTAGGTCAAAGGTCAGAGGTCATGGTGACAGCTCACATGCGTCTGAAGCCTCGTGAAAGCGATATGTCGGAATCCATCAGCAGCCCAGGCATGTGTCTAATAGGACCAAATCATGAGGCGCCGCCGACACGTCCCCCCCCTCCAAAAAAAAACAAATAAATAAATAAAAAATAAAGATTCACCACGTATGTCACGAACAGAACACGGACGCAAGCGGCGGCGGCCCTCTCAACTCTGGCTCCTCCCTCGACCGTCGCACCCGCGCGGCGCGGCGACTCTCCCTCACCGGCGACAGCCGTCGATACGTCTGCGCGGCACTCGATACACTCTTACACGCTCCGCTGCAAAAACACTCAGCAGGCCTGATGGGTTTCACCATGAAGTGCCACATATCATCCAATATATATATATATAAATATTGATGTGCGCGCCTCATGAAAGTAGGCGGCAACAAAGTCGCGCTGATTGTGGAGGTCCGCGCTGAACCTGATCCAGCTGATTCAAGGCAGCTCTCTCTCTCTCTCTCTCTCGCCCCCATTCCCTCCCCCCTCCTCTCTCGCTGGTTGATGAGGAGACATTACTCCGAATGGATGACTGTTCCAGTGATGGATTGCCGCAATTTATCTGATAATCTCCCCTCCATTTTTAAACAGCCATAAAGTACTTTAAAATCATCAGCTCTAAATTCATGGTTTTGTGACCGAATCGATAAAAAAAAAAAAAAAAATCTCGTGACCTGAGGTTTTAAAGCGGCGGACGGACGGACGTCCTTCCGCGCTGAAGTCCGTTTACCTTTTCGCGACTGCGGGTTCGGAGTTGGCGCTCTGACCTTGGGGCTCATCGATCCGGCATTCGTTTAAAGCAAAAAAAAACAAAAAACCTCTGACCCACTCGCCGCCGCCACCGCCGCCAGTGCTGATCTTAGGGATATGAGCTTTGATGATGACTGGCAGCCTGTGGGAATAAATCGGGCATCTCCCGGGAGCTGGAGAAAGCAACGCGTGTGGGTTTTGGTTTTTTTTGTTTTTTTTTTCACGCAGCGCGAGGGTTATCTCAGACAAACTGAGCGTGAGGAGGAGCTGAGCGCATTTCTGAGGGGGGGGAAGCTCTCCCGGGACTTGAGAAAACAACTGGGAGGTTGCATCCGAAGCTCAGAGCTGATCGGGGCGAGCGGGAGGAGGAAGGCGGGGGAGGTCGGTCGGCTGTCTGGTTTCCTCGTGTTGCGCGCGGCGAGGGGGGTCGATACAACAAGCCCGCCGCAAACGGCACCTGCCAAGGCCTCACCCGCGCCCTCGTCAGCCCCGCCTTTTTCCCCCGCCTTACCTGCACTCTTGCGCCGGGGTCCTGCTTTATCCACTTGATGATGGTCTCGTAGACCAGCTCCTCGGCCTTGGTGTTGAGGCTGTCGTTGGACAGGTAGGCCACCAGGTCCTCCTTGGACACGCTCAAGATCTCCTCCTGTCCCGCCACCTAAAAACAAGCGGAGGGGGAGGGGGCCCCGGAATTAAAATGCGCTCCCATAATTGCAGTCAGCTGTGTCGTCCGCGGAGGCGACACTGAATGAACGGCGCCGCTTTGTGATATATGCGAAATGAAAAGGTTTCCATTTGGCTGTAACAGACGACGGCTGCTGGGAGAGGCGGGGTAGCGGCGGCGGCGGCGGCGGTGGGGGAGCGGCGGCGGCAGCGCGGCAGGATTGATTATGTGCCGCGGCATTTGATATGTTGATTACAGGCCGCTGATTTTTATCGCGCAAAGAAAACCAATTTGATACAATGAAAGGCGTTAGCGCGGGCGGCCAGATCATCGGCGAGATCTCCCGGGTGCACACGCGCGCCGCTAGTATTTGCGATGGTTGTTTATCGGCATTTTTGCAGTAATGCGATTACTTTCCGCAATGGGAGATTCGAAACCCCCTCACCTTTGACATTCGGGTCTCGTTTGGCCGTCTTATCGGGGGGCCTCGGCGCGAGGGTTGATGCGGGTCCGCCCCCCCCGCGCGTTAAGTGGGAGAACTGGTCCAGTTGTGTGTGTTTATTGTGTGTGTGTGTGTGTGTGTGCGCGCGCTCATAGGCTGGCTTGAGTCGGAGGGTGTGTGAGCCCGTGGCTATTAATGCGTGCTGTAACCAGAGACAAGCAAGCTGCTGATGGTCAGCAAACACATCATAAATCACTGGCCGGGCGCTTGTAAGACCACAAGGCCTCGCTTACGTCCTCGACACGCGGCAGCGACACACGCCTGTGACGCCAGGCGGGCGCGTAACTGATTACTTTTGCCTTGCTTGGTCGCGCGCTGCTTTCGTTGGTATCGAGTTCAACACAGACATAAGGTTAATCGGAAAAAAAGCGGTGACTAATTAGCTAAATATTACTGGACTTAACACTAAAGTTTAGTATTTTTTTGAAGCACTAACTCTACCCATCTGCTTTTAAAAGCGTTTCTCGGCTTTTCTTGCTTGACTCTTCCGGCTCCACAGTTCACGCTGTTGCGAAAATTCTGTGAAATTCATCTTAGATAATAGATTAAAAAAAAAAAAAAAAAACGACTTTATTGTTGTTGTTTTTTGCTGGTGATGCGTGAATCTAAGCGCCCATGATAAAGAAGTCAGTGCATCTCGCTGCACTAAAGCTCCTAACAGGCGACTCCGACTGGAACTCGGGCAAATACTGTATTTTTTTTGGTTGGAGGGACGAAACAAATAAAGCGAGAACCTCCAAGCCCCGTTAAATCATTCATTCACCGAGGGCTAAAATCTGCTAATTTCCTCTGATGTCTCCTGAAAACACCTGCTGAGGCATCGCTGACTGAGCCGGGTGGCCGGGCGGGCGGCATGCTTTCAAATCATTAAGTCATTAAGCCATTTTCTCTCCGACGTGATTCTGTGTGATTCACTAAGTTCGAGGCACCAGAGGCCACGTTATCTCTTTAAATTTCCCTTCACTTTTGCGTCTGTGTGTTCGCGCCCGCGTGCGTGCGTGCGTGCGTGCGCGTTGAAAAGATTACCTCCATTTTTGCTTCGGATTATCCCGACAGCCACGTAGTTACAAAAGAGCAGAGTGCTGGTAAATTACATCTTACGCGATGGATGGCGAAAATAATAAGAAATCCACGTGGCCGGCGGGCGTCTGGGCCGAGGATGCGTCACATGCGCCGGGGGGCCGTCGAGCCGGTCGCCGCCGATTTCGACTCCGACGGGAGAATCGCATTTTATTCGAACAGGGGCGATGCGGTTTAACGTCGTTCTGGCACAACGTGCCGTGCAGGGGGTTTGGAGTGTTGCCAGTTTGTTTACTTCAGCCGGCACTTAACCTTTTGTCGTAAAAACGGCTTTATACGTGGAATTCATCTAAGTTGGTTCGGCAATGTGCTCCAGAGTTAGCGGAGAAAGCCAGCTGTCCAAAGGCAGATTTACGGGGCGGCGTCTCGCGGTTACCGTTCTCCATGACCCTGGTTGCTCCGCTACCGTCGTCGTGCAGGCTGGACTATCGCCCCCGTTTCCACCTAGAAATCTGCCATGGTGCACATTTTTGTTTAAATTTATCATCGATTTCACTGGCGAAGATTCCAGACTTTACATTTTTCTGTGGAAAAATGGCGGCGCGTGATATGGAGGGAGGGAGGGAGGGGGCCGCGAGAACGCGAGAGGGTTCTGGTCTGAGCCGGTCGCTCAGCCCAAACGGCCGAGCAGTGGAGGAGCAAAAGCTGAAAGCTCCGCAGGGATTATCGTGGTCTGGACAGGAAGACGCGTAGGTGGCTCCACGTGAAGACCGCCCGGAATAAACCCCGCCCACCTTGTACCAGATCCAGGGTTTGCCGTTCCAATGAGTAAAGTACAGAACCAAACCGCTTGGCGGAAATGGGGCTTAAGTAGACATTCGGAAATTACATTTGAGAAAACAAAGATCAATGACACTAATTACTTAAGTAAACTATATCTTTTTAATAGTCGTTTCGTTGTTATCCTCTCATGGATTCATTTGCTTTCATTCGTTCTTAGTCTTTTCTTTTTTCTTTTCTTTCTTGGATGCTCTTTGATAAATATGCACCCACCTCGGGGAAGTTCTGCAGTGCAAACGCCTTGGCCATGTTGTGAAGCTCCCTGCAGCTCATGGCCTCGGCCATGGCCAGCACTCCCAGGCAGTTCGCCGCAGTCAACTGCTTCTCTGGAGTCAACAAATAAGGTCGAGAGAGAGACAGAGAGATAGACGGAAAGAAAGAGAGAGAGAGAGAGAGAGAGACCAAACGGAGGGAAACAAAAGACGATCGATTAGGACATGTAAAAAAAAAAAACATCACTCGGACGTCGCAGATATTCACAAAGGGGCTACGCAGGGGGAAGAAAAAGTAGCAGCAGGTAGCGGAGGAGGCTCCCAGGCCTATCGGGGCTGTGTATCTGCCGCCAACTAAGGGGGGGGGGGGACACGTATAATAATAACTCAAAACTCAGCTCCTGGGACAAAGCAACAAGGGGAATCGATCGCTCGCAGCCCGGGCGGGAGGTGGCGGATGGCAGGGACTGGGATTTGGGATTAGCCGGGCCA
Organism: Dactylopterus volitans; assembly: GCA_901007715.1. Lineage (NCBI taxonomy): Eukaryota > Metazoa > Chordata > Actinopteri > Syngnathiformes > Dactylopteridae > Dactylopterus > Dactylopterus volitans. Next base: position 14,368 of record CAAKHG010043693.1, read on the forward strand.
CTTTAAAAGAAGTCCTGTCAGATCATCGCGGGGTTTATGGCGCGCACGCACACACACGCACACACACACACACAGGCGGCTGAGGATGAATGAAATGGCCAGGCACGGCCCAGGGCTTACGCCGCTCCCTGCGATCT
>CAAKHG010043696.1:0-29086 GCA_901007715.1 Dactylopterus volitans
CAGTGTCCTGGTAAAAGTAAAAAAAAAAAAAAAAAAAAAAAAAAAAAAAAAGTCAGCTGTGCGGTCTTCGTCCACCGTCCTCTCATCCGAGCGGTGTGATTCTCTCATGTCTTATCTGCGGGGGTCAGGAGTGTGCAGACAGGCGGAGGAGCATGCATGATGATGCCCAGACTACGTTACACACAAATCTATATTTAGACCACTGCAGTGTGTGACTCAGCACGGCCCAGCCTATCTCTGGTCTGACAGCGCGGCTCAGCCTGATGATGCTGCTGCCATTTGTCATGTTATTATATAATCTTTGCGTTGTGTTTTCCGGCGTCAGTTTGAATGGTGGTAATTTTCACATTTTAAGCATTTTTTTTTTTTTTTTTTTTAGGAAGCTGAAAGCAGAGGAGTATATGGGATGTTATTTAAAAAAAAAAAAAAAATCAAATTTTCAGTGCATTGTCTTTTAATAAGCTATGAAGAACAACTTCCTCTCCATTTTCCTCAGCCACAATCTTGAGAGCTTTAGTTTGACATCGCTGATATTTTTTTTTACAGACTTAAATATTGAACAACATGACGGAAAGCGGCTCTCAGGTTGCCATTAAATTCCTCACAGAATAAACCCTAATACGGGTTCTGAGGACATGATCACATTGTGACTTGCATTTGTACGTGATCTCCATGTGAAATTGCCGTGATCAGCGGTTCATTTTCTAGGTGTGTGTTCAATCCTCATTCTGTGACGCTGACACACACCTCTCTTCGGTGTGAGTGTCCGAGTGTGTCAGCTCACCCCCGAGCTTCTTTGAATGCAGATTGCCAGCCACATGTTGCGGTGGCCGTTAAAGATCTGCGGCACTCCTGCGTCAACCACCGGGTGCGCTAACATGTGATTGGTATTAAAATACTTTGGGAGTGTGTGTCCGTGCTGCATGCATAGACTCTCATGTGAGGCTGCAGGGCGCGTTGCTAGCCGTGCAAGAGGGACATGCGTGCGTGCTTCTGTGTGTGTGTGTGTGTGTGTTAGTGGGCGATAGGAGGGGCGAATCCGTGTGTTCGTCGCGTTTGCTCGTGCTCTGAATGCAAACCGAAGGAGGCTTCACGTGTGAAAGAGGACGCTGTCGATTTCGGGAGCCGCCGCAGAATTCCTCCCCTCCTCACCGCACGCTGACGTTCTGTGAAAGAAAACTAGTTTTGGCTAAAATGGTTTGATTTGAAACCATCGCTGGGGGCAAGCATCATCTTGGTCCACGTGTGCTTGAGTAAGACCATTGTTCTTAACCATCCCAGGTTTGTTTTCTTGACCTTTGTCCTCCTGGCGAAAAAATTCAAACTCGAATGATTGTAAATGCGACACCTGGGAATCATGTTTTATCGTGACGTCATTATAATAGCTGTGTCATTCTTGGAGACAATATCTTATTATGACATTATTCTATGCAGATGGACTTAATCCCTTTTAAAATAGAGCCATCTCCCTTTTTGTTTGTTTGATCTTTTCTTTCTTTTTCTTTTTTTAAAAGCAGAACTATACAGGAAACAGTCAAAAGTTCTCAGCTTCTGTGATATTTTAAGCCTTTTTTTTTTTTTTTTTTTACAGGGGATGTGTTTCTTTGACATATTCTCAAAGTGTGTGTGCAGTCCTTTGTGCATGGCTGTTTGATCCCCGCTGACTTTTGCTGCAAATACAAAATCGCGCCATTGTTCGGCGCACAACCGCAAAATATGTCACGGAGATAAACTTTCACTCGGAGCCAATACGGGAGCGACTTTGGCCCGAGCGGCGAGAGCTCCGTGAGATCATGTGTCACGTAGCCTCCCGAGGTCAGGAAGTGCGGACAGCTACAGAGAATCAACAGCCGTCGCCGGGAGCGGCACCGCAGCTCACGCGGGCATCAAGCAACGGCTGCGTTCAAAAACGGGACTTCTCACCAGATTACGATCAGACCAGATTTTCAGGTCTGGATGCGGGATTAGCGTTGCGGCACGGGAGACCTCGAGCTGACATTCAGACTGCACCATTCGCACAGACGCGCAGGTGGATGCGGGGATCGATGCGAGGTCGCCGGGGTGCGCAAACGCATTTTCCATTGATTTCACTTTGCATTGATCCCAGCGCAGTGTCAAGTTGCTGGATTACTGTAAACGGAATATGAACCAGTGATGTCCGGCGTTCATGTAACTGTGATACTTGTTTTCCATGACGAGGGGCAGGATGTGCTCTGATGCATCTCTGAGGTAATGCAGGAGTGTTAGATAAGAATCAGACCCTCGCCGGAGGAGGGTGGCTGTTTGCCCGCAACCCTGATCCTCACCGCGAATATGGCTTAGCATTCCTGCTAGACATTTTTTTTTCCATGGTTGGTTTTTGTAAACATAAACGGGGAGAGGGGAGGGGTGGTCTAAGGTCATATCACTAACTGGTGAGAAAGCCAGTACACCTCAAGTGGTTGTTATTGGGACTGTAATTTGTGATGCACCAGTTTATACATGGACGTGTCCCTAATATTTCGGTCGTCCCACCCATATGCATTAGGCTGACAAAATATAACATGTTGCCTTATATTCTGTAGTAAACATGCAGTGCTCATACTGCTATGCCTGATCTGCACATTTCCACACGTGCACGGCACCCCAACAAAGGGGTCAGAAAAATGACAAGGAACGCTGTAATGCTGATAGAGGCTGTTTAATCACCTTTTACCATTTACTTGTTTGTCCTACTACCAAATGTAACTTTCTGTGACTTATCTAACAACCATTCCATGGAGAAAGGAAGAGCTGGCAGATAGCAGACGGATGGCAGCCTGAGCAGCAGCAACCATGAGCAATCGAGTGAACAAGCACATTCAAACAAAAAGTCGACCTGCTTGCATGATCATTATTACTTTTATGGGGCACGGTTGGGACAAAGGAACAGCTGATTACATTTTGGGATCTGGATCCCGATGCAGGAACTTTGGAGAGCTGCAATTACTCAACGTTATCGAAAATGTGTCCGCATCAATATTCGACAGCAACGACACCACAAGTCCTCGTGAAATTAGCCCCTGGCTCTACTGACTCCGTTGTGCTCCAACATGACGAATAGCAATTTGCTCGCTTGTTTTGGACAGGCGAGTGTTGACTTTGCGGTAAGAGACGGCTCTTTTTGCTTCCTCGAGCCCGTTTTGCTTCCTCAAGTTGCAAGTGTCAGCAGTGTTCCTGACTTTTGAAAAGTTTTAAAAGTTTTCACTCCCAAAGTGTCAGCGCTACTTGTACTTTATTACACTTCAGTGCTGCAATTAAGGCCCAGTTAGGTTCAGGCCCACAAATCAAATAGTTGGGTTTTGGGAAACAATTGTGGTTGAGGCTGAAATACACACTTTTGTCATGGCCACACATGCGCACCGTGACTGGAGCCGCATATGATTCCGACGCCAAAGCATCAGAATGAATGGACAACTGGCAGCCTCTCATACAAGCCACGTCTATGTCACACGGCGACGGCCAGTCAACCATGCGGTGCAATCTTACGATACGATGTCATGACCTGTTTGCTGTAGTCCACTAACATTTTTCTTCTCGGTTTAAAGCAAAACGGAGCAGTGCGAGGGCAAGAACTTCTAAACCCCACTAAACTAGACCTTTGCGTTCCGCCTACGTGTTTGTTCTTGCGCTGTTACACTTTTCCACAGTTCCCTGCAAAGCGAGCTGACCAGGCCACTTTCATCAGTGTGAGATCATGGGTATTTTTAGCAGCAGAAACTACCCTTTGCCAGCAACTCCCCGTCTTGGAGTAAATGTGTGTGTGTGTGTGTGTGTGTGTGTGTGTGTGTGTGTGTGTGTGTGTGTGTGTGTGTGTGTGTGTGTGTGTGTGTGTGTGTGTGTGTGTGTGTGTGTGTGTGTGTGTGTGTGTGTGTGTGTGTGAAGACAGATTTAAAGTCTTCTGTAATCAAAGCCAGAGAATGTGCATGCTTTCCCAGGCCCAGCTGATACCATTCTTAACCGTTACACCAGCACACTCGCTGCTCCACAGTATCCCGCATCATAATGGTTCCAAAGTGCTGGGCTTTAGGGTAAATTTGTGTGTGTGTGTGTGTTTGTGTATGTGTGTTTGGAACGTAGGAAGTTGTCCGGCTGTGGATTTCCTCAGTGATCACGGGCGGCTCTTTGATGTCAGGGGTTTTTTTTCTTCTTTTTTTTTTCGCCTGCTGGACTCTGAAGTCAAATCCGTCCAAGTTGCGTGGTGCCCTGCCACATTTACAGGTTTTGATCCCTAAACCTGAAGTCTCCACCAAAGAGTGGAGGTAACAGAAGAAACACCATAAGCGGTTTTCATCAGCGGTCAACGGTGCTCGTTAAGTCACCAAACATCGAGTGAAATGCATCACAAACAAAGCAGACGCGGGTTCATGTGCGGCCAGAGAGAGGAAAGTTCCTGTGAACGTACGGGCAGAAAACCTCGGACGCGTGGCGTCGCCACATGACTTGTGTGGCTGCGCTTGGAGCTGTCAAGTCGTCCGGATACGCGTCTCCACATGACAAGGCAGCGTCACATGTCCACCTGACAGCGGCCAGAGACGGCGCGGCTGCTTTCGGAAGCATAGTGTTCCTGCTAAATGTGACGTCAAACTGGGTACGCGGCACATTTCAGCTGCACGGTACGTGGATTCTGTGTACGCAAGAAATTCCTGGATGTCTGTGAGATGAGTAAGGACCTCTGTGTATTGGAGGTGCACGGGAGTCACGGTTCGGTATGCACCTCGAGTTTGGGGTCACAGTTCGGTACAGCAGGGAAAAAGCAAGAAAAAGTCCCAAATGCGCAAGTGTTGTTTTACCTCCATGTATTTTGGACAGTAGTGGAAGTTCCACCTAGAACTACCTGAGATGACTGTTCCAGCCTGTAGTGCGTTTAACAGTAGACAATAAACAAAACATGCGCTCACATTTAAAAGGCAATAAGTCACAATCAGCTACAAAACTTAAAGTCATTTTGCAAAGTAAATAGATGGATAAAGAAAATATGACTCGCATTAGTATGGTTTCATTGGTTCCACTTACAGTCGGATATATTTAAACATTCAAAGCTTGACATACTTTCACAGAGCTCAGCCACTCCTCATGTACATAGTAAACGCAGGAACTCCCGACTGGATTATGTGCTCACAGGATGGGACATTGTAACTAAGCTCCAGCAGTTTCGATAGATACTTGAAGTCCTCTACTCCTGCGTGTGGGTCTTCTACCACAGCATGTGGGTCCTCTACCACTGCATGTGGGTCCTCTACCACTGCGTGTAGGATGCATTGCCGTATTGTAAATGCCAATATCCTCACTGAGCTCTTCGGTCCTGTCTGCTAACATCTTCCTAAAAACAGCGGGGAGAAGCGGCTGAACTCCTTCTCTTCAGCTGAGCTCAGACGATCAGCACATCTGGGCGATGGCGCTTAAGGTGCATTAGAACGTTCATTCCCGTCCAACAACGTGTCGCTGTCGTCGCCCACCGGGAACCCAAATTTTTACCTCACAGACGGTTTAAAAGACAAGGCCTCTTGCTCCCATGTGTCACCCGAGCGCACCATAGTTTATTTTCTGCTGCTTGTGTTTGGTTTTGCTTTACTTTCTATCCCTCTTGTTCTTCTTCTTGTTCTTCTGTTGTTTACCAGCAGCTGGTAAACTGCTGTCAGGTGAATTGCTGCTATCTAGATTGGAGATAGCAGCGGGTACTACCATGGGTACTGCCATCTGTGACTTTTCCTATTCAGATCTATTTTTCTTGTGACTGCATAACCTGAACCCTGACGTCCATACCATGATGGTTAGGTATGGTTACACGTACCTTTACACCCCTACTGCATATGTATATGGAGCCCACTGGGCATACTCAACTGCGCCACGATGCCTTAAAGCTCTTCAGACAGCGTGCTGGCAGCCACGGAGACAGACGGTATTTGTCACTTCAAAACCGACAAATCTGTAACTTTAACGCTTTTTCGAGCAGTTCTAGCAAGGAAGTAACCACTTCCTGACATGCGGTCAGTTTATCCAATTCACATGTGTCTTAGACGCCGTTGCGTCTTTTTCAGAGAGATTCGTCCAGCTGGTTCCCAAGATAAACTCCTTATGTCAAATAAGTAGCGCGGTGCTTTTGAAGGCAGTGTTGACGTCATATGTGATGCAGCGATTTAACTTTTGGCTGTTGAGAAATGTGTATGCTGTATACATACTATATATACTATATGTCCAGGAAGTCTGAGTATGTCGTAGGCCGCAGGTTAGGATGCAGCTCCCTGACAAACACACACACTCAGATACGTTCAGGTTGTCCCACTTTTGAGCTGAGGTTTCTGGCCTTGACCTTCTGTCCTCTTCATGTCCAACACGGACGCCCTTTGACCCGCTTTCCTTCCTCGTCTGGATTCAAGGTGACTTATGTCTTAACTAACAATCCATTTCCTCCCTACTGAGGCTATAATTCTACTTTTTAGGTCTGACTCCTGCCACCGCCACTCCCCGTGTGTTCTCTGTATTGCCAGACTGCCAGTGCAAAATCAATATTTCCATGAAGAAGAAGTGATGATGTCTGTAAAGTACATGTGCATTTATTAAAAAAAAAAAAAAATCTGCTTTGGCGATTAAAAGATTGCTTTAAGTGTGAAATCCCCCTCTTTAGAAGACTATAAAATACCCATTCAGTTTGAACACCTCAGATTAATGAAACCATATATTGCCTGCAGCATAACTGGAATTTATTGTCGCAAGGCGCATTGACCAGATTCAGCTGAGAGGCCCGTCAGTGTCTTATTGGCCGGTTTGGGCGTCAGAATCAGCGCAGCCTGAAAGGTGGAGTTTATGGCGGGACTGTTTCAGGGGATTTCATCACACAGTTGTTTGCGTTATTTTGTCTAAACCGTGTGGAGGCAGCGGCCCTGTTGTGCTCTCCAACAGGCAGCCAAAGGAAAAAAAGCATCCCTGCCGCTGCCTTGCTCAACACACCTGCCAGGAGACACGAGCGCTACGCTGAACTATTTAAGGCTTCATCACTAAAGGCTTCATCACTGCTGATGCAATCTTTAGCCAATGTTTTTAAGTATCCGTAGTCTTAACTGCTCGGTATTGGACAGAGATGCTTCGACAAGTATCAGCTGATGTAAAAAAAAACATTCTTTACCACAACAAACATGTCAGAGAAATCAGAAAACTTCCTCCTAACACACAGTACTTTAGTTTTAGTTGAGTTTTCCAGTTGTTTCACTCTCAGTTCCATAGGGCACCACTTGCATCTATGCTGAATAAAATGAAATGAAAAAAAATAAAACGTTCTAATTCTAAGAAGTCCTAATTACAGATAGCATGCAGGAGAAAAAAAAAAAAAAAAGCTTCAGGTGATAATTAGAGAAAAGTGTAATTGAAGTGAATGCGACTTTAATAGCGGATACTCAAAGCTGATTAAGGTGTAATCACTGCACACGCCTCCAGACACACTGGCTCAATTCAAGATACGCTGAGTCTGAAAAGTCTGATTGTTCGTGCACAGCTGTTATAGCATATAGTGGAGAGGGAGACATGTTTTCGAATCAGATGAACATTTTTAGTTTTTGAATAAAGTTTAGTTTTGGGGATCACTGAGCACTTGACTGCGGATTCCCTCTGCACAAAAACATTTGAATTCTTTGCGGGAGCGAAAACATTTAGTGCCGACCAACAGATATCATATTAACATATTTGAGAAATGGGACCGGTCCAGCTCCGTGGCCCCCTCCCTCTGTGTGACTCCAACTTATTTGATATGTGAAAGCAGGAAATGGGCTTAAACCATTTCTGCCTACTTCTTGGAAGCTGCGGCTGATTTCAGACGACCGGACACTTTTGGTTAGTTTATTATTTCAGCCTGGGGCTAAAAATAGTAAGAGGAGAGGAAGCGTCATCTTCATAATGATGCATTCATGCTGTTCGTGACGAATCGACTGGACATCGGTTGCTGACCCGTCTGGTTTGGCGAGGAGGACGGCGTTACCAAGCAGTGACACTAAATTTGTAGATAATCAACAGGCAAACAAGTGATGAATTATTTCTTGAAACTGCAGAGCAAATCCTCTGGTAATTGAGGAAGATAAGAATTTAATTGTTTAAGAAATGTGCTGGTGGTCCCTCTGGGGGAATTTGACAAAGGAGAAGTTACTTGGGAAAAGGCTTCTTGAACCAGCGAAGTGCAGGATTTTTAAACGGAGGGGAAAAATAGCATTTAACCGGCCGGCCGCCTCTCAGTCGGTTTTCACACAGCAAACGCAGTTTAACATTTTTAGCTGTGACAGTGTGTGTCAGTTCAGCTGTCACTGCTAATCTTATCCTCCTGTCACCAAGACGACAGCAGTCCGCTTTAAGAGATGTGTTTTGACAGGAAGCGATCTCGCCCCCCCACCCCCACCCCCCCCCCTTTGACTGATGCCATGGGTCCAGGGAGCGGGTCAGTGGTCAACGCTGGCACGTTGTAGTGTGTATGTAAATTCTTTCTTTCTTTTTTTCCTCCTGTTTAGCAAAAGAATGTGTTGCTGGCGGGCCGACTTACTGTTAGCGTCTCTCTGAAACCTCCACAGAGATTTTGGAATAGTTTGGCTGAGTGTTGGGGAAGCGTGCCCGCTTTGAGTTTGAACAAACCCACGCGGAGGTCGAATCGAGTTACATTTGCTGGAGTCACGCAGATTGCTTCTTGAAAAGATATCCAGACTTCACACTTGCACTGTTTTCATGGCCCCCTAATCTCAATCGCATAATCCGCGTATTCCTGGTTGAGTTAGCGAGCCGCTTGGTTGCTTACAAAAACACGAGGCAGCACTGACTCTCTCAAATCATCTCAACTCACCTTTGTCAACTTGGTCTTCATACGTTTTTAACATATCATGCTTATATGTTTATTGTCAGTATTTCAATTTCATTCTGTTAAGTGTGTTTGAGTATCATCAATGGTATTATTATTATTATTATTATCTCCCTAAAATATTGTATTTGAGTACCAGACAGATATGAGTGTTTTCTCAGTGCGGCAAATGTATAGCGAAAAGCATTGATTTTCATTTGATTGAAATCACAAAGTCAGAAAGCCAAGCCGAATGTATGTGGAGCAACACTGAGTTCAGCTGTTGTTCATCGTGCCTCAAATGACATTTCCCGTGTAATTCAATTTTTGCGATACAAGCAATGGAGGGAGGGCTGCTCGCCGTCCAAGCGTTTGACGGGGAACAGCGATTGTCGTGACCAGAATGTTTGAGGTGAAATTGAATTTTCTATCTTTGTGTATCTGAAAAAAAAAAAAAAAAAAAAACATCTTACTGGATCTGTTTTCCAGCTTGCTTAATGTTATCTTTAGCATTCAATGGGAAAGATAGAGAGAACACATAATACTTATCAGTCACTGTTCTTGTGGTTCTTGCGGCTGGTGTTTCCAGACCGAACATTCTCTGGTTAGGATCTAAGCAGGAGGCAGAGGCAGGAGACAAGTAAACAAACTCACCATGAATTCATGCAAAATTAATATGGCGGCCGTGTAAACACCCGAGTCAACAGCTATTACGTCGTGTGATATATAACCGGGCTCGAGATAGCCGTGTGAACCGGAAATGGCTCTTATGTTACGCGTTTCTGAGCTCCAGCTGGCTGAGAGGCATCGAGGGCCGTTCGACTAGTTGCTCAACTGATGGCTGGTTGATTCATCCGTCACTCGCTAGGTGAAGTCTGAAAAAGCTTCAGCACAACTGCAACTCATCAAAATGCCCTACATTCGATTGCTGAATGTTTACCGACGTGGAGATGGTCTGCTCCTAACAGATCTGGAACCCAAAAAGAAAACAGAACATTCTGAGAATCTGGTGCTTCAAAGTTTCAAGAACAATAATAATGAAAAAAAAAAAAAAACGAAGAAAAAAAAGATATCGCACTCCTCTGCCAGCAGAAAGCCGCAGCATGAACAGGCCGGCATGGTTCCTCCTGCATCTCTGCGACAGTGTTTGAATGTTTAGCGGCGTCGCTGCGGACCGGGCTCGCTTTCGAAAAAACGAGTGATTCCGCCGCAGCCGTGTCAGACCCGACTGTGGGGGATCCCGTCCACACGTCTGGTCCGGCGAGCGCGGTTTTGAGGAGGCAGCTGGGGAGCTCCGGGTCCTGCGGCCGCATATGGCAGTCATGCGTTCCCAGCAGGTAGTAAAACAGACAGCCAATCACCTCTCCCCTTGTATGTTCATACTTTCTAATTTTGGCGCAATAATGCTACGCCAGGCGTCGCAAAGTTCCACCGACAAAAAAAGGGGCATTTGACGAGCAGCCCTTCCAGATCTCTTTCACCGCAGCCGGTGTGAAAAAAAGCGCGTTTTTTTTTCCATATGTTAAACTGATGGGCCCCCGAAATCTCATGTTCTCCTCTTTGATCCATGTTCCACTAGTTTGCGTGCAATCCTGCAAAAGAATAAACCAAAAAAAAAAAGAGAGAAGGGTTGAAATCGCAAGCTCGTTTAGGTCAATATCATCACTCACAATTTTAATTGCTCCTCATATTGCTCTAAAACGCAGCGGATGAGTGGGCCTGATGAGGCTTTACGATGTCACCGCTGGCTGTTTCTCCTCAGCCAGAATCCTTCCAAACCGCGGCCTCTTGTGGTCTGCCGCTGAAGTATAATGTTTCATGGCGTAATGCATTCCTTCAGCATGCGGTGTGGATGGTTTGCGGCTCAGGATTCACACACTGCAGCACACACACGGGCGCGCGGAGACGCTGTTGCTGCTGTCGCATATCGGGGACTGATGGTTTGTTTTGGTCAGGTTGACTGGCTGCCTGGTTGTCTGGGAGGCTCAGCGTCTGACTTGGTTTCATAGTGAGAAGAGAATCTAGGCCTCATGAATAATTCTGCGTTTTATTTTTGCTTTTTTTTTTTTTTTCTGGCACTGCTACTCCTGCAGTCTCCCTGCCCGTCTCTGCCTCTTTAATCTGTTTCTCCTAACACCTCCTCCTTTGCCCCTCTTTGTCTCTCTGCCCGTCTTCCCTTTGGTTTCTCTGTCTCTCCTCCTTTTATTGTTGCTGTGTCACCGCCGAGATGCTGGAGTCGCCGGGAACAGACGGGCGGTTGCCGTAGATGTCTGTAACCTTGGCAACCGCAGCCCTCACCTGCTCTGGCGTTAACCCTTTCTTCTTTGTTATGCCGCCCGAGTCACAAAAGGCGTCCCTCCATCCTCCTCTTACTCCTTTCACCACTTCCTTTCATCCCGTTTTTTTCTCAGCCTTCTTATTTTAAAAAAACAGACTTCAGTGTCTGAATGTGTGTTTACTTGCGTGAAATCAATCCGCAGAAGCGCAGTTACATAAGCGGCGTTGCGGGTTTTATGGATTTTCATGAGCGCGTCGCCGTTATATCTGGTCCAGCGTTTGCGCCTTTGACACTTATACAATGACGCCGCACATCAATTGTCACCCGCTCGTCCTCAGAGCAGATTCACCACAACGCCAAAGTAGAATAAACTAGCCATGATAACTACCCACTTTTTTTTTTTCTTTTCTCCCAGCCGAGTTATTTAATGTATTTGTAAGTATTTGTTAGTCTATAGGCCCTGTTTGTCCTGTTATTATGATGCGTGTCTGACAACATTTGTGTGTGAAGAACTGCGAGAAGAGGAAGTGTTGTTCAGTGTTGCGTAATTAAAAAAATCGACCTTTGGTTCATGGCTGCACATTTCAGAATGTGGCAAATAAATGACACGCCACACTACGCGATGCTTTTTCACAGACAAGGACAGAGTTGACGCCGGTGGGTTGTGCTAACGCTCGCTACACATGGCAACACAAACTTCAACCCGGAGACCATCATATGGACCAGAATGAACATTACTGTCAAACAGAAGAACACATTATCCATCAAAATTTGCTGTTCCGAGAGCAGAAGGACCCGCTGCAGACAGAGTGAAAGACTGCTGCTATTATTATTAGCTATTGTGCTGAACTACATCAGCGCGTCATTCCATAATGTTGTCAGACACTTATGATGGCAATCTGAAGCAAAAATAGACCAAAAAGAGCCAATATCGTCCTGCTTTTTGGACCATTGTGACAAAACATGATCCTTTAAGTGGCAAAAACAGCACTTTTCATAGGACGGAGGTCTATTTTGACACAAAAATGTGATAAAATGCGGTCCAGACAGCCGCCTCGCCTCCGCAGCCCGCGTCACTGCTGCATCGCTGCCACTGCTGCTTGTCTTTGATAATAACCATCAATAATAACCAGTTTCTCTCATTTTGCATGATTTTTTTTTTATCTACTCTTGTCCAGAGACACAGAGCCGAGCAGAGAAATACTGCTCTTGATCTGATTATTTTAAATACACAGTCCAGGGTAGCATTACAGCCTTTGACATATTCCACAGGCATATAGACCATAAATTGTGTTAAACCATGTCAATGGCAGTCTACAAATCAGTTTTACTGGAAAGTGTGCATGTTATGTGGAAAAAAAAAAAAAAAATCGATGACACTGGATCTCTAGACGATGTACCGCTGCAGCCTGGCGTGCCGCGCGGCCGCTTTATACTGTTAACATTGGCGCTTGTAATGAAAAGCCAGAGGTTCCATGACAGACACACACACACTTAGTGTGTCCCCAACAGTTAAGCTTAAAAAATTACCAGCCACAAGCTGCCGCTGCCTCTCTGTGTTTGCATTTATGTTTGGCATAAGCTGGTGAAGTAAAGTCTGCAGACGTCACGGATGTCCCGGGAAAACAAAAAAAAAAAAGGCCAGGAGAAACGTGCAGCCATCCTCGACCGCCTATACCTGCGTCACCCGACTTCCAGGGCGCGCACACATGCGCAGATGCATTCGTTGTCGGGAGGAGACTGTTGCACATTCGCTCGCATTTAGACAGACGCAGAGGCTGACGAGTCCCTGCGTGAGATTGTAGATATCCGTCGCCATGGAGATGCACTGGTGGGAAGGCCACAGATGCCCCAGGCAAAGAGGGGAGTGAGAGGAGGGAGGGAGGGAGAGCGAGCGGGCGAGCGAGCATGCATCATTAGAGAGCAGACTGTTTAAACAGACTCATTGATATTCTCTGGGAGAGCGACTGTGTACGGCCGCGTATGTGTGAATTTGTTTGTTTCTGTGATCGTGATCGTGAAGTCCGTGAACGAGACGAGGCGCTGTAGTTGGTGCCAGTTGGTGTCCGGCCGGTTCTGCCTCTGCGTTGAAGGGCCAGGTCGTACACGGCTGAAAACTCTTTGCATTTCCGATTGCAGTCCCTTTGCATTGTCGGCTCCTGTGCGTCAGTCGTGGCCCGAGGCATAATGTTTCCAGGTCAGCCGTCCATATGTCCGCTTTTATGAAAGTGATATCACAGGAACGCCGGCAAAAAACTCGGGCTTAATAATTGACTGATTAGATTTCCATGATCAGAGGTGACTGATCGAGGTCGGCCTGATCTCAAGTCTGATGACACCTTTACAGACTTAGTGTATTTGATGCGATTCCCTTAAAGCATCTACCACACGAACCGCTGACCACTTTATTAGGTACACCCTGGACCTAATAAAAAGCCTTCTGCTGCTGTGTGACGTGTTGTGTGCTCAGAGATGCTCTTCTGCATACGTTGGTCGGGGGTACCCGAGTAAGTGTTGTGTTCCTATCAGCTGAGACCAGTCTGGTAATTCACCTCTGACCTTTGGTATCAAAGGCGTCATGTATATTTTCTCTTTTTGGGACCATCCTCTGTAAACCCCAAAGATGGTTGTGTGTGAAAACACCAGTAGATCAGCAGTTGCTGAAGTACTCAGACCAGCCTAGTCTGGCGTCAGTAACCACGACACGTTCAGAGTCACTTGAACCACCTTTCTTCTTCATTCCGATACTCCATTTGAACTCCAGCAGACACTCCCATCCATGCCTACATGCCTAAACGCACTGAGCTGCAGCCATGTGATTTTTTTTTTTTTTTTTTTTGATTAGTTAACTTAGCAGTTGAACGGTGTACCTAATAAAGTGGCCACTGAGTGTATATTATGGACAGGAATGGAAATAATTTAGAACTTGGCTGGTTAATGGAGGAACACAACCCGCACTGTTTACAACTGTTTATTATTCCTACAGATAATTTGGCACCTAAAACATCCGTTTGCGTTGGTAGTTCTTCTAGGCCCGAAAGTCGAATCTGTGATTTGATAAACTAAAAGATGCATCTCCTTACAGTTACTCTCCTGTAAGTTTAGCCCGCATAGAGCTGCAGAGCTGCTGATGCCTTTAGGGGAACCTTTTGAGTAAAAAAAACTGCTCTGGTAAATGTAGGAAATGACTGTGGGATGAGAGAGTGAAGGCAGATCAAAATAATCAGGATCATCTTTTGTTCAAATATGGAACAAAACAATCTTCATAACAAAAAATAAGGAAATATATTCAGCCACTATACATCACTCGTGATTTAGCTGCAGCGTCTGATTATTTCCAATATGGTGTGTGTTTATCTGCCTCCACATTCTCGGGTCTCAGCACACCAGTTTTTAGTGAGGTATCTCTGCGTGTATGTGTGTGTGTGTGTGTGCATTCCCCGCTGCACACACACACACGTATACACACACACTAAGTGCTCATTTGTTTCCGTGGCAGCAGACAATTTGACCTTAGCAACAAACATTCGGATTCTCACCTTAGCAACAGGCCGAGAACTGCGCTGTCATGGAAACTGTAACAGGGCTGTCAGTTGAGTCGGTTGCTAGGTGACGAGGGCGAGGGAGAGTTACTCGTTCAGATGTTCCGAAAACAAACAGTGTGATGTGCGATGGTGTCGATGGAGGACATTTGCAGCGGGGACAGGCAAAGCCGAGCCCTCATCATTTGGGCACACACGCACACACACGCACGCACACACACACACACACACACACACACACACACATCTTGTACATTGTTTTCATGTTGTTGCCGTGCTTAATAATAAGTCTGGATCACGGGGAATTTGTTTTCAAATGTTCAAAACGGATTTGATCTACTCTTTCAAATTAACTTAATCTTTAATACTGCATAGTGTAGCTTGTCTGGATGCATCCCTCTCACGCAGGAACACTACACGCGCACACACACTAGCACACACACACATATAGATCCATATAGACAGACACGCTGTATTTTCACATTGAGCTTTGCAGCCTGCAGGCAGATCAAAAGGCGGATCCAAAGTGGGGTTGAGGAGGGCAAAAGAATAAAGTCAGATTTCCCAGGGGTGTGGGGAGTTCTCACTGTAGGACGGACGGACGGACAGACAGACATGGTACAAGTCAGGGTTTATGCCTGGAACTGTCTGGTATGGTTTGGGTCATGGCAGCGTGCAAGTTTCAAAGTTCTGCGATAGTTTACGCCGATCAAGCATAACATTGAGACTGCTTCATGTTTGCAATAGAATATAACGCAACAGCTCTGCAATAACTTCTCCCTTCAGGGGAACTTTTATGATACATATATATATTTTTAATCTACTCAAGAGAGGTGTTGACATGCATACATGCATGATTGGTATTGGGGCTGTCATTTGCGATGCTGTTCAACTGTACTGGATTGTACTGAGAGGTGGCCCAAATATTCTGTCAACCTAATGCATGTGAGCGGGAACGGCTGAAATATTAGCAACGCCTCTGAGTTCAACCCAGCGCAGTTCAACAGCATCAGAATTCCACTAACAATCATTCCCATATGTCAACACCTCTCTGAAACAGATTCAATAAAAATTAATCATAAAAGTGCCCCTGAAGGGAGAATTTATTGCAGGGCTGTTGCATCACAGTCTATGGTAAACATGCAGTGTTCATGTTACGCTTCATCGGTGTAAACAAAGCTTTAAAGAGGGATAAATATCATTGGTGTTAAGGCTGCTTCCCTATAAGCTTCACTTTTTCACTTTTTCTAGGACTTATGGCAGTTATCCTGCAAACGCACAATAAACAGGTTAATACAATGTCACAATTAAGAGTATTAAAATGAATTTTATCCCAAAGAAAATCAACATAGTCAACTGATAGATGCATGAAATCCAAGGGGACTGTGTCAGCACGTTTGTTTTGTGTGTTTGTTTGCTTTTCGTAATGAAACCGTTAACGATAATGGTATTAGTCGTCAAAACCCTTGCAAACAAAATTTTACGCAATTCAAATTGAAAAATGTGCGTTAAACGCAAGATGTGTAAAAGTTCTTCTGTAGAGCCAGAGATGCCCGTCATTGACTTTACACTGAAATCGGCCAAATTAATAATAATCTCAATAATGACATCAAAAATGCTAAAATGTTGCGTAGAGTTGGTTTTAGGTGACAATTTTTACCAGAGTTCATCATTTTGAGGACTAAAAATTATCAATTTCATTTGTAGAAAGATGATGCAGAGTATCACAGCTGTCAGCAATGACAGTCGAATCAAGGTTGCTTTTTTTAAGTTAAAAGATACATAATCGATGTAATGTTGAGTGATAAAAGAGCAGCTTAAACAGTGTTTTTGTTTTTGTTTTGTTTTACGCAGCTCTGTCTTGGTCTCATCACCCTCACTTTTATTTGCTTTTCCTGTTGCATCACGAAGAGGCCGATGCAGCGCGCGCAACCTCCACATATATTTCGGATCTACATTTAAATGCAACAGGGCAGACAGATCCTGTGTGGTTCATATCAGGAGCTGAAATGTGTTAATTGTGGAAACATTACAGGGACAACTCCCCCCCCCCTACAGACACACACACAAACACACATTAGCTGTATTCCAGATGTGAGCGGCTGTGTGTGTGTGTGTGTGTATGTGCAGTCTGCCTCCCTTGTCGTCTTGTTGATCTCCTGTGGAGTTTGAGAGGCACGGTAATGGCACAAAAACAGGAAGAGGACGATCATAAATGTAGAGATCAAACCCACGGACACACACGCACACACACACACGCACACACGCACACGCACACGCACACTTGGCTGTAACTCCGGTCCCATGGTTCTCTTTCCAAAAGTGGGCTCATTAAAATGTGCAAGGCAACCCCTCTGGTCTTCTCGTCCTCTCATCTCTCCTCCGTCGCGCTCCCTCTCATTTCTCTCCCAATCTTCCCAATGTTTCACAAAAAAAAAAAAGAAAAAAAAAATCACACACTGCCTTTTCATCTGAGATGTGGCTTATCCCTGCACTCACTTTGCACTCATTGATTTTGGAGCAGATCACACTCATAATCCAAAATACTGCTTCTGTACAGGACTGCTCTGCATGCGTGGTGTATACTTGAAGTGTGTGTGTGTGTTTGTGTGTGCGCGAGGGCATGTGCGTGTGTGTGTGTGTGTGTGTGTGTGTATCTGGGGGATGGTGGCTCTGCTTTATTGAATGGTTGCCGGGTAGAACAGGAGGCATGAGGGAGGAATTTGTTAATTATGAATGGAGCACTTCTCTGTGGATCGGAACAACACACAATATGTGCGTGTGTGTGTGTGTGTGTGTGTGTGTGGGACTGTGTGTGCGAGTGTGTGGTTTGACATCTGTATGTGGCAGCGCATATGAGCATGAGACTTATGATGATCGCTTTCACCAGTTGCTGGTTTGAGTCTGCAGACAAGAAATGACCAATGCAAATTACCACTTGGGTGCTTTGGATCAAGGTGTTGCATGTTGGTCAGAGCATGGTGACGCGGGGCGACGCGGGGCAAAGCGGGGCAACGCGGGGCGACGCACGGCGACGCGGGGCGACGTGGGGTGATGCACGGCGACGCAGGGCCGCTCGTGTAAACTCAACCAAAACACACGAAAACAGCCAACTGAACACATCCCGAACTACCTCGAACTTTATGTACTTTACTTTATGTAGCCTGATGTCTTTCAGTTACCGTAAAATCAGCCATACTATTATGCCCGCTGCATCGACAGAGGTGTTGTGGCCTCAGGGTCGGTGGTTCAGCCCCCAAAGTGAAGGTGCGGGGCTTGCCCCTCCCTCTTTAGCACCGCTGAGGTGCCCTTGAGCAAGGCGCTTAGCCCCGACGGCTCCAGTGGAACTGTTCAGTGGCTGCAGATAAGACTGTGGTTGTACTGGGCAGCTTCCAGGTGTGAATGTGAAAGTGTGATCAGGGCGTTCCTGCAAAAGGGATGATTCATCCCAGCAAACTTACCATGAATGAAATAAAGATTTAAAAAAATAAAACGCACTGGGTTATACTGAGAGGTGTACCTAATACTATGGTCATCCCACTTATTTGCGATAAGGTGACATCTCTCAGTGTAACCCAGTCTTGTTCAACAGCATCACACATTACAGTCCCGATAACAACCATCGAAATGGAGAATTTATTGCAGGGATGTTGCAATATATTCTGTGGTAAACATGCGGTGGTTTTAATGTTATGGCTGATCGTTGTACCGCATTGCCATGAATTTGAGTCAATAAGGATTCCCGTTGTCATGATAAAACATGAGCTGTTGTACAAAAACAAAGCCAAAAACACCCCAGAAAAAAAGACACTGCCACCCGTCTTGTGCTGGTGACGCCATTGGGAGTCTGCGCAGTTCCACTCACCAAAGGAAACGATCAATCACGAGTGATCAGTTTAGCGGTCAAATGCGCGCCAACTGATACCTGTCACGCGGCTGACATGGTGACCCTCTAAGATTCATTTCATCCCTGCGGCGGTTTACTGTAAACGGTCGGCTTGGGCAGCAGAAATGGAACAACATGACTTTCATTTCGGTTGTTTTAGGAAGTGGGACATTCCAGAAAGGGGAATGTCCCAACTCCTTGTCGCTTGAGCATGTGATTGGTGTGTTAGCGACGTAACGCTACTTAGGAGGGTCATTTTGGTGGCAGTGTGTTCATACAACCCAAAACTCACATTTAGAATACAAATAAAACAAGTAAAACTAGCACTGACAGTGTATTAAAAAAAAAAGATTCATGTCCTTCTTTGACAATGTGGTTGAATCAATCGCTTGTCGCTGAAAATGTTGTATCCTATTCATTATAAAGTCATGTTTCACCTTTTTTTTTTTTCTTCAAATGCTGGATTTCTCAGTTGTGGATGAAAATATTAATCTGGTGCGTAACATTTTGGAGTAACAGCCTTCTTCCCTACATTTCGCTGTGCTAAGCCTGCGTAAGCCTTGATGATAAACACTGTCTCTCGAGGAAATCCCATTTGGCTGCTGTTTAATCTGAAATTTTCCAGTGTGTACATTTCAGTGGCAGCGGTGATTATGGAATTCTCCAGGCATGGTATACCGTCCAAAACGTACCTCTTTGCTGGAAGACCTTGAAGTACATAGCATGAGAACCTAAGCTGTAATCACATTTCCTCGTTGGCTTTCCACCTGTACAGCAGCAGCAGCAGCAGTAGCTCCGAGTTCCTTGTTTGGAAATTGGTCGTGTCTGCCATCACTTAAACTGACTTAAACTCCGGGGTCAGCTTTTTCCACACGGACCCACTCCATCTTAAAATAGACTCGGTGTTTATAGTTGCAGGTTAGTTTGCTCATGAATCTGGTTCCCTAAGCGGCTGGCTCTCACACAAACACACACTCACAAGACACTACTTTATTTGGACGGAGTTTGGAGCATGTCCTGCGTCTGCGAAAGGCAGATTGGTGTCTTGTTTAAATACTGGCTGAATGTAAAAAAAGACACAAAGGCCCAGCCATTGTTCATGTGTTTAAGCCTTAGCTGCATGAGGGACTGGACCCTCAACTCCTCCGTTAGTGGGCCAAAAAACAAAACAAAACAAAATTAAAAAAAAAAAAAAAAGTTTTCAGTAGTTGTTCTTAGAGTTGACGGTTGCACACATGCAAATATTAAAAAGTGAAAAAGAAAAAGAACTCAAACGTTAAATCATTCTTGTGTGTACGATGTTGATTTTTCTTACCAAAAACGGCACAAAAACAGTGATTCTAAGACGGGTCATTTTTGACCCACTTATGGATGCTTGGACTAGTACTTCTAGTATTTCTTAAAATACATGAATATAAATTAAAATTTTAAATGGCATATCATATCAAAATATTTTTTTGAGGAATACTTGGAATATGAAATATCAACAACTTTTCATTACGAAGATATCGCTATAAATTAACTGGATTTTTGACCCACTTATGCATCTAGTGGTTAAAAGATACATTGCCATTTTCTTTTTTGAAATCAGCATTTACTTTACACAGTACATGAACATCTGTAATGTTAATGTCAAGCACAGTTTTGGTGTGTGTGTGTGTGTGTGTGTTTTTTTTTTAGAGCAGTTGTTGTAAACGTGCTTTTTGACACTTTGTTAACTCTGTGCATGCCATCATTTGAACCCAGCTGTTTCTATGTTTCCAGGGGCAACGAGAGATATCGGCTCAGCTCTGACCAGGATGTGCATGAGGCATCGCAGCATCGAGGCCAAACTTCGCCAATTCACAAAGTAAGACGCGCATCGCCCCCCCTTCCTTTCTTCTTTGCAGTCTTTAGTGGGGAACCTGCTGTTTTTTCTTTTTTGTTCCATGTAAACTTGACCTTGATTTTGTGTTATATTGAGAGAAATGCCCCGGTGTCATTGTCAGCCGTGTGGATCCCATTGAGCCCACTGCTATGGCTGTGCATATTTAATTGAGCGCAAATGAATACAACCATTGGCACATGACACAGACCACTTTGAAAACCTCTCCGGGAGTCTGTTTTCAACCATTGTTTGCCTTTTCGTTCATTCCCCTTCGCTCGCTAATGACTTTTCCAGAGTAAAAGCTATTACACCAGTGGTGATTGTAATGACGATGGTGATCTACGACCATGGAAGTAATCGAGGGCCGTTTGAAGATGGAGCCAATCCAAAAATGACTGTGTGTCTGCATGCAGTGTGTATATATGGGCATATTCCCACCTTACTGTGTGCGCGAAATCCATGTAGCATGTATAGCGAGTTGGAGAAGTGGAAAGAAATACAACTTCTTCACTCGCTACCTCTCACAATACTAGTCTTTTATCAAGATCACACAACATAATAATATTTGCAATATTGCAGACGTCCTCTGATGAACAGTCAACTTTATTTTATTTTCTGCGACCTTTTTTCTGATTGTTAACTGCCTCCATTTGTCTCCCCTCTTCTGCCACCTCTGTCCCGCAGTGCGTTGATGGAGAGCCTGATCACTCCTCTCCAGGACAAGATCGAAGACTGGAAGAAGACAGCCAATCAGCTGGACAAGGATCATGCTAAAGGTAAAAAAAACAATCAACCCAGGTGATTATGCGAATTTGAGATATTGATATATTCCCAAGCCCGCGTTCACCGGTCTCAAAAGCTTACCTGCGGCCTCTTGCCTCACAGCAGTTTTCACTAACGAAAGGAGTTAATTAGCTCTATGTGTCGCTGCTGTAATCGTCAGTCACCAAGAGCAACCAAGAAATTTCTGAGGAAATACTGGACTGAGAAGGGGTGTGTGTTAAATCAACTCAGTGTTGGAATCAACTCAATTACCTGTACAGACTCGGTGCAATAATCAACCTTGAGCTTGGGGGTAACAGGAAAGCGCTGTTTGTGCTTCTATGAGACAGCTAACGAGGGTTAGTGGGAAGAGAAAGACGACCCAACTGGTGCTAAAAACGGGTTTGCAAGGACAAAGAGGCAAAGAGGAATTATCAACTGTTACAATCCCCTCAGACTCTGCTAGCCCCTCGCACCGCCACCGCGAATGCTGAGGCGACACAGGCGACTCCATTGTTCCGCACTGTTAATAAACCAGTGTCATTTTGACGTGCCCCGATGGAGGATGGCGTGACCAGAGCTGGGTGTTTGTTGTGCATCATGGCTTTCATGATGATAATGGAAATGGAAAGGGATCTGTGAAATCAGACTGTCCGTGTTTTGTTCCACTCTTGGAGGCTAACGCTAGTGTACACAGCTCCCAGAGTTTTTCAACAGCATGGCTGTGTGTTCTGTGTCCAACCAGACAGCCACCACTTTCATCACTCTGGGTTCCTTTCCTGCCATGAGTGTTCCTGACTCCTGTAGGGTAGAACCTCCAGTTTTTAGAACTATTATTAATAACAAAAGTTCCCCTGGTTTGAAAGCACCTAATGTCTGTATCACTGAGGCTTTAGTCGTTGCAGCCATGCGGAAGTTTTCTATTTAAATCAGTACTGGAAATGCAAGGTAGTACGAGTTCACACAGAGGGCTCCGCATTCCTGCTAATGAAGCATCTCCGTTCACCCTGTTTCAAGAGTACAAGAGGTCGCGCCACGAGATCAAGAAGAAGTCATCTGACACCATGAAACTACAGAAGAAGGCTCGCAAAGGTAAGAGTCGGCGGTCCGGCCGCCGGGCCCGCGAGGATTCCCACATTCACGAGGGGTGGCAGAGGGTCGCATTTTCAAAGTTAGCTTATCTGCGCAGGGTCATACAGGCATTATTAAAGTTATACCAGTACAGCTGTGGGGGCGACATGCGGGGCTGCGTAACTGTGTGTAGCTGTTGGAAAAGCCATTATGGAGCAGTGGTCTTAAAAAGTGAGCTCGTACACCGCTTAAAAAGCTGCAGTTCAACGCACGCGACGCTAATTAGAAAAATAACTACATGACGTAAGTAAATTCGTACCCTCCTCATCACCGTGATCACAAAAAAAAACTTCCAAGTTTTTTTTTTTTTTGGTTTTTTTTCTGACTCATGCTGATGTTAAGTACCAGTCTAGACAGCAAAAAAATACGCAGGCCAACGCTGCCACCTAGTGGCAGAGGTGTGTTCTTTCCCATCATTCTGAAACACTTGACTCAATGATGCAACAACCAATAATCAGTATTAAAATGCTGCCACTGCAAACCAAAATAAATGCATCTGCACATTTAGTGTGTCACCTTAAACGGTATTTCATGTAGCAGCACTGACAGTGAGAGCGACCCGTGAAGTTTCTTTCTCCTTACGTTCGCAAGCGTCTGTTTAAACGCCGTCAGCGCCGATGCTTTGTGATATGATTATTTCTGGATTTAGTTTTTTTTTTGGTTGCAGCAGAGTTATTTTTGCTCTAACCTGTGGCACCGTGGCTGTCGTCTTGTGATGCTTCCTTGTACTAACCTTAACAATGAGTTCTGCTATTTGTGCTCTCTCTCTCTCTCTCTCTCTCTCTGTCTCTCTCTCTCTCTCCCTTCTTCCCTCCACCTCCCCTACTTGTCCTTCCTTGTTTTGCTTTCTTTCTTTTTTTTTTGCTGTCTCCCTTTCTCACTGGCGCTGTCTCTCTTTCTCTCTCGCCCTCTCTGTGGTGTGTGTCCCCCTGTAATAGAGATCCAGGGTAAGTATTAGCCAGCCGCTGCCGCGTCACCCCCCCCTGTCTGTCTTAGATACCCCCGCAGCCCCTTTACGACACATGCATGCGCAGGGAGGCCAAAACTGGTTTTGTGGTCATGGAAACTAGCTCCTTAGTTTACTGTCATACCCCCTTTTTCTATCAGATTAACTTTAGCACCCCTTGCCAACACTATTAACGATGCAAATGTACTCAGATCAAATGATTTCGACCTGATTGGTTAGACATTTCAACCAGGTGACATTTTAGTCATTTTCCCAAGACTTTTAGCTAATTATTAAACCTGTTCCTTCTGGAGCTACCTTTCGCTACATATTCAGCACCTTCAATGACCATTTGAAGTGTTCAGTTTAGCTGGCCACAGCGTACTTTTAGCTTTTATTGTGTTATTCATATTCAAATTGTATTTAGTAAGTATTTTAGGATGCCTATTATATCTGTTAGTTCTACGTATGAATTTAGTAAATCTTTCAAGCTGTGCTAATTACTTAAAGCATTTTATTCCAGTTTCAAACGTTAAATCATTCTTAAATGTGCGATAAAAAGCAGTGCATAGATGATTATTTTTTACCAAAAAAGGCGCAAAAACGCACTGATTCTAATACGGGTCATTTTTGACCCACTAATGGAAGTGAAAGATCACAGTTTCAGTTGCATTCACTCAGCTCGCTGCTTTATTTATGACTTTAGATTGTGTATTGTTTTTTTTTTGCTCAGTCGTTCAGAAAGTTTAATCTGGATCAGACTTTTGTGGGCATTAACATCCCATTTTTTTTCTCCCCTCCATCATACTTTTCATCGCACCTGCTTTTCAAAGCAACACTGGATTGGATCATTCTGATCCACATACATATTTAATAAGCTCAACAAATCTGGAATACCGGTGATCTACAGGGGACTACATATCTCACTGTAGACTGATTGCGGTCTGAAAGCCAACCTGCAGGCGACATTGAGTCCCTTTGTTTTCATTTTGAAGACACAGAAAACAGCACAATAAAACAATGTGAGCGCCCACTTTCATTTTCAATTTATTTCCAAAGGTCAGTCCCTTCAATGATGGATGCAAATGTTAGAAACTGCTTTTGATGGCTTCATCCCTGAAGATTGAGTCATTGCCCTTCAAGTACAGGGATAGATGGCAGGTAGATTAAATGTATCTTTTTTTTTTCTCTTTCTGTTTGGGGGCAATATTTTGCAGACACAATTTTATTCCTATTTTCAATTAATTTACAGAATGGTGTAAGAGGTCCTCACTTGATGTACTTTGTAATTTAAATAAGGTAAAACAGAAGTAGATGTCAGTATATGGGCCTATAATATATACATGATAAAAATGTTCATACTTTTAAATTTTTATGATACTGTATCTTGAAAGATTGAATCCAGATGAAACTCAAGACCAAATGATGTGATGTAATCTGGTTTCTCATTATTTTTTTTGTTCTTCTTTTGAATAATCCATGTTTTTAAAGATCTGTTCCAATCCAGTTGCCGGAATCTGATCAGATTAGCGCTGAACAGCGGGGCCTAGACTTTTGAGTTGTTTAGATTTGTTCCTAACAATGCATGAAGCAACGTAGCGTCTTCTTGACTCCTGGGCGACCTCACGAGTCGGTGCTCGCTCGTAACACCGCCGGCTCTCCTCCGCCTCCCCCCCTGTCCCAAACTGTCACTTTCATTCTGTCTCTATTGCCGCAGACAATCTCCGCTGCCTTTTTTTTTTTTCGCATGTTGCAACACTACAAAGAGTCATTTCATGTCTTGCTCTCCATATATTGCATTTTCATGTTTTATTCTGTTCATGGTGGATAGGATTCGAATCGTGCTCGCATGAATGCGTGGCAGTTACAGCAGGGAGGAATTACACACTCACACATTTTATTATCTTTTTTATTTATGCCTTTGGCACGGGCATTATTTGGTTCAAGGACAGACAGAATGAAGCAGTGAACTTCGGCTGCAGAGGGAACGATTGTGCCAGTCTCCAAAAAAGTGATACATGTATTGCATTATACAGTATGTTCACATATGTACTACTAAACTGTTAAGTATTGTAATACTGCCAGCTAGTATACGTAGGGACCCAGTTGCTTACCCTCAGGGGAAGAGTGGGAGCAAACCAAAGCTAAAAAGAAAATGAATGAGGACGTAATTACAATTTCAAACGAGTGCTAATGCTCTTCTGTCACTCTTGAATGCATAAACATGTGACTTTTAGCAAAAGCATTTGCCGTACCAATTTTTTTGCAAATTATGACCCTGTAGTCATCAGTCTGCTTAGAGCACAGTGGTTTACAGTAGGCTGTGCTGCCCCCATGTGGCCATAAGGCACAACTTTAACATCTGCGTGGAATGTCGTCTGAGAATGAGTTACATTTCAATGCTGGAAGCTTAAGCGAACATGCCGGAAGACTTCAAGGGCGCCATGTTTGATCCCTCCCACAGCGAGGAAAGCTGAGTGCCAACGTGAGCGTTAGCTACTGCTAGCCACATGTTGCTATGGTCGGAGAACAAGATTCCCGGAGACAGCTGCCTCTAAATATAGTAGTTACAGTCAAATCTGTTCCATTTCTGATGACAAAGGGGCGAAACAGCTGTTATAACATGTGACCCGCTCAGGATAAGTTAGATGGAGGCCATCAACAGTCTGGTCATCACACGGCATAGAGGTGGAGGCCCTCTGTCTGTGTGTTAAAACTGTGTAACCCAAGAATGGCACTACTATTCCAACTCTTACTGGTCATGCCTGACATCATATGATGCATAATATGATGTTTGATATGCATGTTAAACGATCCAACCCGCAACCCGAGTTGCCGTCTTACTCAGTATGAATTGTACAATGTGGTTGAGGGAGCAGTGGCGCATTGTGAGAAGCACATTATACCACATTGTATTAACGCTAAACTCCCCACACACACATGTAAACACTCCCTGCACCTCCATTTTTTTCCCTCATACCTGCCATGGTGCAAACTTCCCATTTACCTCTTACATGTGTTTCCTCCCTGTCTGTCTTGTTTTATTCTCTTTTTTTTTTTTTTTTTTTCTCATACACTCCCTTTGCCATCCTCACTCCAGGGCGAGGAGACCTGCAGCCCCAGCTGGACAGCGCCATGCAGGACGTGACCGACATGTGCCTGTTGATGGAGGAGACCGAGAAGCAGGCGGTGCGCCGCGCCCTGGTGGAGGAGAGGGGTCGCTTCTGCACCTTCATCGGCTTCCTTCAGCCAGTCGTGGTGAGGAGAGCGAGCGGGTGGGGGGTTCAGTGGGCGGGACGAACACCAAAAAGTCACATAGTCTGGGTTTCCACTCAGACGTCCACCCTCTCATGGTGCAGGTTTTCTTCTGGAGTGTTTCACCTTGTGAGGCACTTGATTTGTCTCGTGATTGGCGGCCGTGGACCAATCACCGGCCCACGGACGGCGGCTGCAGGCGTGATCTCTACAACAATGGCGGCTCCCGAAGGAGTGCAAATGTTGCCATCCAATCGTTTATGTAGGAAATGTCAATAATGACATCATGTATCAAATAATGTCCATGCACTTTCATGCGATGGACGGGTGGTTCATCCAATCAAATGTCAAGTAGGGTTTGGAAGTTCCTGCCCGTTCTCCACAAAGTTGCCAAGGTTGAATGGCTCTGTGTAAGAAACCACCGAGTGTGTCAGGTTGCAGCTGTTGTAGCTGTGGACGAGATGAGTGCGCAGTCGAGTTGTAAAATACATCCAAACTTCTATAAACCTTGATTATACTTGAAAATAAAGTTGAGGTGAGAGAGCAGGCCAAATAGCAAAAGCCCACGGCGTTCACTCTGTATGATGTATTATACTTCCTATGAAATGTGTCCATACAGCATGTCAGTGCTGCATCTCGCTCCAGGTCTAACATGTCTGTGTGTCGTCAAGTCATATCATTGTAAATGGCCAGAAAATAACACAGGTTACACAGGTTATGCAACTGTGTAACCACTCTCTATTTCCTGATGCTTATTTATATAAATAGAATAGTTATGGGTAGTTTGGGTCCAATAATATATGTTTGCCAATGAAAATACGACATTCGCTTGATAGAATGTGACTTTTGGTTCTTTATGCAGGCAGATTATTTCACTGGTTGTACTGATGATAATAAAAAAAAAAACATCTCAGCAGCAGCACAATGATTTTCTCAACCGAAAGAAGAATCCTGAGGCTCCTCTTCCTCTTGGCCTGAAGTTGACTGATGGGTCAGGTCATCCTGCTCGCGAGCGTCTGGCTGGCGGCTGAGCTCCTGGCTGCTGCGCAGGTTCTTCCGAGCCAAAGCCGGCGGGAGGTTCAGCAGCGGCGGTGGGAGGACGAGGCTCAGGACAAACAGCAGCAGCTTCTCTGCCAATCAGGATTCGGATCCCCAGCGGGGGTGGTTTCACTCCGAGCCTGAAGTAGCGCCCTGATCTCTCCCACTGCAACATCACGAGTGGTGTTCAGTTCTTGTGTGACAAAGCGATTCAGCCTCTTCACTTCAGTATTGCCAGGTTACTTTATATTCATGTAAACACAAAATTTTAGTGGATCTTTTCTGAGCCTCATAAAGAGTCTAGGAGCAAGCAGCTCATACATCAAACCCTGGTTTCTTATTCAGAATCTGAAGTGCATGTAATAGTCCGGCAAAAACAAGTCGCTCTTTTATTCGGCACAAAATGTGCGTTTGTCTTAGATTTACCAATCGAGGAGAAGCAGCACTGTGGAAAGTGTCAGATGTGGTCTAATCCAATAAAAACATTTCTGTTAAGAGGTGCTGAATGTGGCGGCTGGAAATGGAAATGTATGCAAATATCCAAGAGAGAGTTACTTTATTGGGAGGTTTTTTTTTTTTTTAATGCAAATGAGACAAACACAACTGCAACCATTTCCATCTGTAGTCTGAGTAAATGATGAAAACCGCTCTGATGGTAATTTCTGACCAACGCGTGCCGATGTTTGACAGAACGGTGAAATCGCCATGCTGGGAGAGATAACCCACCTCCAGGCCATCATCGATGACCTCACTGTGCTGACGACTGACCCTCACAAACTGCCCCCCGCCAGCGAACAGGTGAAACACACACACACGCAAGCACGCTGGCAGACCGCATTTCAAACGGAAAGCCGGCCCGCGCCAAGCAAATTCTCGCTCGCCCTCAGGTGATCAAGGATCTGAAGGGGTCCGATTACAGCTGGTCCTATCAGACCCCGCCCTCGTCCCCGAGCAGCTCCGGCTCGCGCAAGAGCAGCATGTGCAGGTACTCACGCTCAAGCGCGCACACACACACACACACACACACACGTGTCTGATCATGCAGTGTCGTCAGAAGCGACTTATATAAGCGCATCAGGAAGAGGTGCCCTGTGTGATGTGTGTCTGACACAGCAGCCGCGTTTCCATCCCAGCGTTTTCATGGAGATGGTAAAAGAGGGAGGAGTTTTTGGAGTCTTTCATCGCACGTGAAGACGCGGCCGATTGTAGCAACAGGTGCATTCAGACTGACGGGGAGGCCGAATTTTTCATTTTAAAATGGAAAACCGCAAAAAAAATAAATAAAAAAAGTTCGTGACATCCACCGGTGCTTCTTCTCCATAGCGACGCCTACGCCGCCAACGCGTGGCACTTTGTTCATTCACTTCAAACCCCTTATGGAAATGTGCCAGACTTGTCTTTTCTTTCTTTTTCGTTTGTTTTGCAACTTTTCAAATGCGAGTCTATAAATCGTCTTGATCGGATGGAAACGCGGCTTGTGATTGTCACGTCTTGCGTCTGTGTCAATTCATTGTTAATTGTTCTGTTTTGGTGGGGTGGGCTAGCTGTAGG
>CAAKHG010043697.1:0-10691 GCA_901007715.1 Dactylopterus volitans
TGAAAACCTTTTATCGTCCTTAAATTGTTGCTCTTTCACCTCCAGACCGAAGCCGCCAAAAGTAG
Organism: Dactylopterus volitans; assembly: GCA_901007715.1. Classification (NCBI taxonomy): domain Eukaryota; kingdom Metazoa; phylum Chordata; class Actinopteri; order Syngnathiformes; family Dactylopteridae; genus Dactylopterus; species Dactylopterus volitans. Next base: position 66 of record CAAKHG010043697.1, read on the forward strand.
CGTTTCAAAAGTTCTTCGGCATTTCGATCGTTGCCGTGTTTTGCTAGCTGACCGATTGCTAGCCGGGGCCAATGAGCTGGCTGGCGCCCGCGCGCGGTTGTGCAATTCAAATAACACAAAAGGTTAAATTGACACTTACTTGATCGTGTTTTAAAGATCAGAACGAGGGCGGAGTTAGCAAAGTCGTCTGGGGACGACAAGAGGACAGAGCAGCTGGCGCTAACGTTGATTAGCTCCTGGCGTCGGTCCCGAATCACTCGTAGCAGCCAGATAGCCGGCCGGGCTTTTGCTTTGCAACTCATGTTAAAGTAGATGAAACAGTTTTTGTTCTTGTACTTTTGGCTTTTTGGAGAGGAAAAAAAAAAACGTTATAAAGTGGAAAAACCCAAAACCGGCACGCCGCAAGGTCGCCGATCTGTGATTGGACAAGCGCTAATTGGGAGGGGCAAGTTTTTCCGCGGATTTTGATGTTGGGAGAAACAGTGTTTGGGAATTTGTGCTTTTTCTTTTTTTCCTCCTGTAACGACGGTGCAATTTAAACCGCTTAAATATCAAAAATATTGATGCACTTTTAATGTTAACGTTGAAACTTCCCGTTGGAACGCCGTCACGTCTGGCAGGCCAGCGGCCCCCCCGACGCTTCGTCTCCTAACCCCGTCGTACCCCCCCCCCCCCCCCCGTGTACATTACCATGTTTTCTTGAATGTTGACGTCACCTTCAAATGTCTTTGCCAATGTTGTTCCCGCAATATTTATTGAATTATATATTTTTCCCTTAGAATAAACGCAATGTAATTGAAGAGAAGCGTCGTTTTTTTTTTGTGTGTGTGTGTGTGTCTTTGTCTCAGGCTCCGCCCACAGGAAGCTCGTTTGCCTTTGACTCTTAACAAGCCACCAAACTTTCAGCGAAATCGGAGGTGGGATTCATTACTCGCACGTCGAAATGGTTTGGAAAGGGGAGGCTTTTTTTTCCGCGTCAGAGCCAAACGTTTCAAAAGCCAACAATCGACTCTGATGCCCGCTTTCCACGTTTTTTCCGCTCATGCGCGGCCAAAGGAAAAAACGCACAAACAGGCACCAAACAGAGCGGATATTTTCACCTTTTTTTCTTTTTTTCTTCTTTTTTCCACGCCAACAAACGAGGCCAAACGAGCAGAGAGACGTTTTTGTTTTTCTTGCTTTGGAGGTCGCCAGCTTCTCACCAGGTTTCACACTTCTTGCTCCGAGCCGAGGAGCCTGCGCCGAAGTTAAGGAGCCCTTTCAACTTAATGTTGAGACCAGCAGCTCGGGCTTATTTTGACACTGTTGTTTCTGGGTTAACGCTGCCTCGACGCGCCTCCGTCCGGACGCTGGCTGTGGGCCCGCTGAGCCGCTCTGAAAACGAAGATTGCGGTCATCTGAGAAAAAAAAATCAGATAAGGAGGGCCGGCACCTGTGCTGTAAACGACCCGCTTCCAGGCGCGCGTCTGCGTGTTTAGGGTTAGGTTAGGGTTAGGGTTGCAAAAAGAGCCTCCGAGTCACAGCGACACGCCGCCACAGTGGAAATGTGATGCAGAAAAACGCCTGATAAGAGAGGAGAAATTAGTCCCGAGGGGGAAGGGCGGGGGGGCTTTAACATGGACGCGTTGTGCAAAAACCTGTCTCCCGCATGTCAACATGCACTTTGCGACCTTTCAGCCTTTTGGGAGGACGCACGCACGCATCCGGGGAGCCGCACTGCGCAAACACTCGCTGACGCAGATCAGTTGGGTTCGCTCTGTCGGCGTCGGCGCGTGAGAGGCGCTCGGTTTCCGTCTGGGGATAATGGCGGCGCACCTGGGCGCCGCGCCTGCCGGGGCCCCGGCCGCTCGGGGGCGTTCCTCATCCGTGACAAAGCGCGGCCGGCGATGGCGGTTTGTTGTCGGCTCCCTCTGACAAAAGCTTTTTCTCTTTTTCTTCTTTTTACATGAGCAGACGCAGCCGGATTGAAATCTTTTTTTTTTTTTGCAAAAAACCCACAGACATGATGGTCCCTTTGTCCCGAGCGGGAATGAACGCGCTCTGCCGGGTTACGTCATGTTTGCCCTCTATTGTGTCTGGAGGGTTTGTGGGTTTCCACTGGAAACTCGTCCTTTGAAGCCCAAACATGCTAAACTCCGCGCGGGGTTGCGCCGCGGTGACGGCAGATACCACCAACAGTCACGCCGTCGGACGAATGGAGCACGAAAAAAAACCGCGCTTACTTATGAGATTTTGATTTGCGGAGCCGTTTTAATGCAAATATCGTGGGCCCAGTTTCTGTCAATTTCGGGTTTAATCTTTTGTATTGTGCGCTTCAGTACTGTAGTTTTAAAGTTTTAAAGGACTTAACACACAGTTGTAGCGCCCACGACCCCCCCCCCAAAAAAACAGTTTTCACATACCGTTCCTCTTTTTATTCCAATTAATGCATGTCTTTACCTCACATGAAAAATTATAAATAACTACCCACCCATGTTTCATCTTTTTCTTACTTTCACATTTTTGTGTCTGGTGTTTTGTTTTTTTTTGTTTTTTTCGCTGACCTTTTTCGCAGCAAATTCACCCCCCCAAAACCTTCGTAAATAAATGAATAAATACATTTTTAAAAAAGTTAATACGAGGTCACTGGAACCCGATGCACTTTAAAACAAAATTAACAATTCAGACCCCTCCTGCTGCAGTCGGGTCACTCTTCGAAGTGATCCTGCTCCTCAACTCTGGCTGTCTTTCGAGCCCTCGGGCGTCGCTTTATTTTGTAGGCGTGTCATTCTCTTCCTGCCGTTGCTTGTTGATGACGATTGCTTTCACCTGCGGTCAATCAGCCAACGACTCACCTGCGTATATATAAACACCTGCTCACCACGCGGGCTCTCTCAGTCCTCCATGTGGACCCGTGTGTTCCCTTGCGTGATCTTTTGTGTGCATCGCTGTGCTCTGACCCCGTTTGCTGTGTGCAACCTTGGATTTTGGACTTTTATTTTGCATCCTGTGCTTGCGTAACCCCCCACCCACCACCACCACCACCACCACCACCGACCGACCCCCACACACAGTCGCCACAAACCATCACGAAAATCAAGCCTTTAGCATGCTAACGTTAGCTCGGGCTCCGACGCTGTGGGGGTTAGGCGGGGTTACCCATCGGGTGAAGAACACGAAAAAAAAAAACACACGCAGGCCGATTCATCAATGATTTACACCGCATTGTTGACATTCAGTCTCAATGTTCAGAAAACACGTTGGACTCGTGTCCTTGACCAGCCTCACATCTCGGTGGTGAGCAGGTTTTTTTTTTTAGCAGTTTGACTGGAACAAAAACTCCTCTGTGAGTCGGGCCGCGTCGCCCTGGCCAGGGGTGGATCGCCGGAGGGCGGCGGCGGCAACAGCGGCGTCACGCTGGCGGCGTTAAAAAATCCCCAGAGCCGCCGAGCGTGCAAAGCGCTTTTAAGCGGCACGCCGATGTATCATGCGATGACTTCATCTAGCCCATAAAATCCGAGCTGCATTAGCTTGTTGGTGGGGGGGGCGCGGAGGGGGAAGGAAAGTGGGGGGGGCAGGAAAACAGAGCTGTCAGGTGCAAAATAAGTAAAAGATGGAGGAGGCGGGACCGGGCGCCTGAAGGCGGCGCGCAGGGGAGCATTTCTTGGAGGGAAGATTTAAGAGTCGTTTCTTGAGACGCGCGGCTGGTTTATGTGTCCGAGTGAACGGCCGCGGCATGAAGTACTGATTTGAGCTGCCTTTTTTTTTTCCTTTTTTTTTATTTGCAAAAAAAGTTCATCCTACGACCCAGATGTGTTCAAGTTAGCGCTTTTTTTCTTTTTTCGCTCCTCTGCTTTTCAACAACACCCCGTAAGTGTTTGGTAGCTACGGAGACCGGGGGCTGTCATTTTCGAAGCGGACTTCAACAGCTCAGCAATTTCAGCTTCTCCTTTTTCTTGTGATATTTTAATGCTTCGTAGCGGGGGCGGCGGGCCGGTGCGGGGGGCCGGGGCGGGGGGCCGGGGCGGCGGGCCCGGGGCGGCGGAGACGCTGTCTGCTTGGCAGCGTTTTGCGCCAAACCCAGAACGCGACGTCCAGCACAAATGGAGCCTTCATAAAGCGTCAGTGCGTCACCCGCGATGCCGCGTGCGCGCACGCTGGCTTTTGAGCTGCGCGCCTACGCCCTGTTGCCGGTAACCTAAGTAACTGTTTTAAAGAATTCTTTTTTACATTTAACGACTTTTCTCGCCTTTTGGTGCCAACAATCTTTCAAATGTGTTGCTGGCGCCAAATTGTGCCACGTCCAATCAAATGTTGCGTTTACATTTTGTTTTTTTTGCAAATCATCACTTTGTTTGCATTTTACGCAACATCTCAGCTATTTAGGATGCTTGGCGGTTTATAGACTAAATAAGATGACGCAAAAGGGGAGAAAAAAAAATTGCTTTAGATCCCGTCGGCTGCTCTTCCTGCATTTGCATTCTTAGAGCGAAATGCTGTTTTTCACCTAATAATAAAGCAGCTTTCATCATCGGATTTTGGTTCCAGTCCCTCGGTGTCAAGCAGCCTCCTGCAGGAGTCGGTGCTGCTTCTATATTCACCAGACCCACATGAGAGTTATGCAATATGCAGATCATCCCCGACTCTCTCCGCCCAGAGTGCGGCCTTAATAAACCACACTCCAGGACGGGTTTGGAGAAGAGGTTTGGTGCCGCCGCCGCCGCTGCTTCTTTCATTGACATTTATGTCTCTTTAGTTGCAAAAAAAAGAGGAAAAAAAACAAACATCCAGGCTGAATTTTTGGCTCAGCTGAATTGTGGGAAATGCGGAGCGAGGAGAGGGCGCAGGCAGCCAAAAGGCGAGTTTCCCCCCCCGCAAAAGCAGAGACGTCGCAGCTCACCACGCACATGCGGGCCCTTTGTAAAAACTGCGCGGCAGCTGGCTGCGGGTCGCTGCCGTGACCCAGATGCCGTAATGAGCCAGGAATCCAGCCTCGACCAGCGCGCATGAGCGCCGGGTCCGGTCTCGAGCGGGGCCCTCCCCGCGGGCGGGAGCCGCGCTCGCAGGAAACGGGCCGTCAGCGGCGCCTGCGGCCCCGCGCGCTTCATCCGGCCCTGCCGTACGAGGAGGTGAGGCGGCGCGAGCCGAGCCAACGACTGCAGATGTGCTGCGACTGATTTCCGCCGTTTTCCCCCAAAGTTGTGCTTCCATACATGAATCGCAGATGTTCACGCACACACACGTTTTTGGTTTTTTTTTGGGCTCTTTTTTCTTTCCTTCCCTTTTTTTTTTTTGAAAGACAAATATAGACGCACATGGCTAACACGCTCGCGGCCATGCGGAACCCGTCAAGGAGACGCGACGAGATCTCTGCGGCGCATGTGGACGAGGCCGATGGGGGGGGGGGATTCGTTTTGCAGATCAGCCATAACATTAAAACCACTGCGCGTTTATCATTGAAAGTCATATGTCAGGCCTGCATTCAATAGATTTTCTTACCCCAGCGCACATGAGTGGGATGACCAGATTATTAGGGACGCCGCGCAGTGCAGCCCAGTTCAACAGCATCGCAAATTACAGTCCCCATGACAGTCACTCAAACATGTCAGCGCCTCTCTCCGACAGATTCAATAAGAATTCAACATCAAACTCCTCCTGAAGGGGGAAATCTATCGCATGAATCTATCGTTGCATTGCATTCTACGGTGGACATGCAAGTGGTCATAATGTTATGGCCGATGGAGCCGGTTCGTCTGAGCGGTGGCAAACTTTTCTGCCCTTCCTCATTGGGCATTTTTTCTTAATTCCACACATGAGCGTACAATAGCATCAAACGGAGAATTTGTTTTCCTTGACTGCTTATCTAACTTTGTTTCACGCAGCGCCAAAGCACTTGAAGATGCTCTTCGAACCATCACTCAGGATTACCCTTGATAAACTGTTTTAATATGAAGCCAAAGATCCTCGCTGCAAAAGAGGATCCCCCTCTCGCTCCGTCTGCACTAACAGGCTTAGAGACGAGGACTCTATTCATCACCATCCTCTTTTTTTTTTCCTCTCTCCCGCTCTCTCTCTTCCCCCCTCCTTGATTAAGAAATAAAATAGCTCAGATGGACCGCCGTGGCCCCCGCGACCTCTCTGAGGAGCGGGAGTGATCATCTATCACCCCCCGTATCGCTCCCGGCGTCTGATATTGAACCGGGCTGAGGCGGCAAGCGATGCTGCTCCTCGCTCCGGCTCGATGGAGCAGGAGTCGGCGGCCCCCCCCCTGCCCCCCGGCCGAGCGTGCTCAGCTCAACACGTTCAAATCTACAAGCTCGGACCCTCCACCCACACAATGCCCGACCTACACTACACCCCCCCCCCCGCCCGCCTCCCCCTACCGCAGGACCAGCTGGGACGGACACAGACTGGGAGCTTGTAGATCAATAGATCTAAACTGGTGGTGCATTGTGCCCCCACCACTCCCGCCGCCGCCCCTCATCCTCCTGCCTCAGACAATCAGTCATGCACAGCTGTAAAATAGAGACACTGAGAGGCAACAATGGGCGGATTTTTTCCTTTTTTTTTTCCTTTTTTTTTTTAAACATAAAAGCTGGAGTTGGACCCGGTGTGAAGCTCTTGAGAAAAGAGGATGAAGAGAAGAACGTGATCCCTGCGGTCGGGGGGAGGAAAGGGAGGGGATGGTGGTGGTGGTGTTGGGAGGGGGGGGGCGCACAGACGGCGGGGGCTTAGCCACAAGCCTTTAGTTCATTATGAATGAACTGGTGCAACATGGGAGGCGGGAGGGGGTGAGGGGGGAGTGGCTTAATCCGAGATGCTGACACAGCGGTGCGAAATGGCAGCGCCGACGCGGGCGAAGCGTCGGCCAGGTTTCGCCGAGGCGAGGGTCACGTGGCCGAGGCGCCGGCGCGTGAACTTTGCCCGCCGCCGGGGGTTCTTTCGAATTCTCTTCGGGGGGGCGTCCGAGCGCTCAGGAGGAATTCAGTTAAAACGCGCGCAAGTAGACCAGCTTTCTTACGTTCGTGTGCGGGCTCGGCGAAAAAAACGAGCCCCGTTTCGCCACCTGCCCGCTCACACGTTCATCCCCACCGGGTTGGTTCTCCGCGTGTGGACCGTTCCAAGTTCTTCGCGTGTGCGTCATCACTCGCACTTGTAATAAGCGGCTTACTTTTCTTTCCTCCTTCTTTTCACCCACTTCCGCCGGCTCGTCGCCCGTCTGTGAGCGGGATTACGCCAAAATCTGCAACACCGGCTTTCGTGAAACTTGGCGCAGGTGAGGGGTCGAGTCCGAGGAGGAGCCCAGCGCATTTTTTTGGGGGGCGCAGATCCCTCGAACCTTTGCTAGAACTTGGAACGGTTCTTGAGGCTCCTCTTCTTCTCCTGTTTTATGTAGTTTTTCTAACCAGCAGTCAGCATCATCCGTCATCTCTACGCCTCTTTCACACTGACCAAAAACCCGCGAGCATCCACCTGCGAACGGGCGCAATCGGCCTTCACGCCATCAGCCTCATGACAGCACGGCGCCGCTAGCTTAGCATGAGCCTCCATATGAACATGTGCAGCTCTTTGCCATCTGAGCCACAAATGACATCCATTCAACCAGCACTCGAACATCAAGCATAAAGTATATATTTAAAAAAAAAGAGTACGAAACTGCTTCATCCAGCAAAACAGAATAATGACTGGTTCAAAAGTTGTTTGTCACTCAAAGCCTCCGAAATTTAGCTCCGACTCTTAAAGATCCAAAGGTGCTGTGTTTTATGATGTTTGTTCCTCGCTGAATAAGCCAGACTTTGAATATGCAGATATGTTTGATGCTGTTAAACTACCAAACACAAGATGTCTCCTTAAAAAGTTCCCCAGGATATTTGGAGGCTTCACGGCCGCATACTGGAACATGATTGGCTCTGATGCCACGCACGTGTTTTGCTTTTGTTTTTAATTAATTTGACACGAGCGCAGTGCACAGACATCGAATGTTAAGAATAAACAACAAAGTTGAAATGAAAATAAAACACAGGAAAGTGTGTTGATTGTTGCCATTTTGGCTCTCTGCTGCTTCCAATGAGGAAGTTTTATCAGATGCCCAGTTCTGCCGACAGGTGAGCTTCTGCCATATTAACTATTTATCATTGATAGATTTCAGCATCAACCGGACCATGGAGCTCAAAGCTGGGTCTTCTGTGTTTTTTTTTTGACATTTAACTCCATAAAACCAGGGAATTTTCATATTCCAATGAGCCCGTCATCCTTCAGCCTCCCGTCCTCTCAGGCCTGCTCTGCCATCTGTCTTGATGCTCACGGTGGGTTCATCCAGCAGCTGACCTCCTGCATCTCCTCTCCCTGCCATCTGCTCCCCCAGCCTGGCCTTCCTGGTCAGAGGCCAAGTGTGGACCGACTCCACACATGTCCCAGCATTGTGTCCTCTTCCTCCTCCTCCTCCTCCTCCTCCTCCGCCTTTTGTAGGCAAACATCACCGCCGATCTGCTGGGAGCACACGGTGACTTGTCCCAACATGCGGAGTGACCAGACTTTTACTGGCTTAGACATTTTCAAAAAACCTTGGCAGAGTTTTAGGTCCCGGGTCTCTGGAGCTTTGAGACTGTCGTCCTCTGGTTACTAAGTTTCACCAGACGCGTCCTTGAGTGATTTTGGATAAAAGCGCCACGCGCGGCAATCTCCCCACCAGAGTCTCCTTCCCATCCTAAATAGAGCGCTGCCGTGCAAATATGAATATGGAACCCATTTTGTTCCCGTTCACCTGAGCTGATATCACTGTGCTGCTGTTGTCCTTATGTTCAACTCTCGCCGTACTCGGGATGTTGCAGGTACATCCAGTGGTGACCCTAGATGATCTCCACTTGCTACTGTCCAGGTGATATTCCTTTTAAATTCTTTCCATTTCTCTAGGAACCTATATGACGGCTACGGGCAGCTAGCTAACCGGTCTGATAGACAGCTGTTATGCAGTGGCTAGAAGGGGGGGGCGGGTTTTTGGGGGCAGCAGTGACGGGAGATCTGAGAGGTTTGTAGTCGCAGAACGTGCCACCGTGTGTGGATATGAGCCGGCGGCGTTCCGGAAATTTTTTTTTCTGGAGGGACGCAAACATCCTCATGTTTGGCCTCTCGTGCATCCCTGGAGCCACCAGCAACATGGCCACGATGAGACAAGCTGCACGCGGACAAACATGCCAAATATTTATTTTTATTTTTTTTAAACATGCCGACATGCTAACATTAGCATCTGGCTCAATGATCAGACCAGTGGCAGCCTCGCTAGCTGCTTCAGTTCATGTGCTGTCATGCGCATGTTGAAGAATCGCATCAGAGGAGGTTGATGGAAACACTAAATTAAAAACCACATCCTAAACTTTGTAAAAAGCGTTTTTGTATCACCACTTGAGATGGGTAATTTGGACTTTCTTTTCTTAAATGGTTCATTTTGGTAACACTTTTTTTGTGAGTTTAGGTTTTGACGCAATAAAAATGCCACTAATCTTTCATGCCGCTGCAGAGACAAAGCGTATTATATGAAATATGACTGAATATATAACAACATTGTTGATGTTTGGACTGATGCGGAGGCCTCCATAGAACTCATATAAGACAGTAAAACGGCTGGAGAGACAAATGTGATACGGCAAATCAACTGCAAATTCTGAGGGTTTTTCAAACGACATTAGCAAGACGCTAGCTAGCGGCTAGCTCTGATATGCTCCTCCCTACTCGGGGAACGCTGGCGGGAACTTCTCTCCCTCCACTGAGAATGTTTACCTGCTCAGTGCTTTAAGCTGCTAGCATTAACACCTTTTTATAGTTTGTAGCTCCGGCATAAATAATTACCAAGATAAAAGTGCTTATCAGTGCTAACATTAGCGCTCATGCAACATTTAGCACTTTTTGGCTAATAGTAAAGCTACCTGGCTAGCGGCATGAGCTAGCTTGCTAATAATTGAGTCCCCTGAGATAATAGTAATTTGTTGGTTGCTCAAGCAGGGTTTTTTTTTAAGTTGTTTTGTTTAGGTAACTTAACTTTAAATAAACACACCAGTTATGTTACGTGTGATGATAAGCGCAAGTTTGTTTTTAGTGCCACAGAGAGGTGCAGTGGCTGGTGGGTACTTTTACCCACCAACTTCCCTACACAGTCAACAGTTCCTTTGTTTCTCGCTGTTGTTTGGGATCTACTGAACATGTCTGAGGAGCAACATAAAAACTCTTCTTCTCCTTCTTGTTCTTACTTGGCTTTTCATGCTGGGTTATAACCCTCTCCAGAGCAAACACATCCATCGTCTCTGCTCCTCATCACATTTATACATTTTTTTTATGATTGGCGGCGGTCTCCTTCTCATCAGACAAATATTTTTATGGTTATTCTCTTCTGCCTATTTAACAGCAGCCTCTCCTCCAGGATTTGACCTCAGCCAGCACCACTTCATGGCCAGCACTCCCACACTCGACTGTAACGCACACACACGCGCGCACGAACACACACACACACACACACACACACACACACACACACACACACACACACACACACACACACACACACACACACACACACAAACCCCCCCCCCCAGACACCACCCTCCTCTCCTCGAGCGGCGAACGTGCGTCTCCGGGTGTCGCCGGCAGCCTCTC
>CAAKHG010043700.1:0-29172 GCA_901007715.1 Dactylopterus volitans
AATCGAGCTAGCCATCGCACTTGATTAGATTAAGCTGAGGCTGAGCTCTGTTTGTGTGTTCGTGCGAGTGTCTTCGTGTGTTTATTCATCGGCGTCTCAGCCTGCTTGTGCATCCTTGGCGCTACGTCTGTGTGTGTGTGTGCGTCTATGTGTGTGTTTGTGTGTGTGTGTGTGTGCGCGCGTGTGCGTGTCCTCATGCAAAGGGTGGCAGGTGCTGCTGACTTGCTGATCCTGTCTCATTGTGACTGTCTGCGGCTCTGTCACAGCCCAGTAATATGTTGATATTGACCCTCTTCGATTGCAGGCTCTTGCGAGAGTCACTGCAGAGTAGGCACAGACACTGGAGGCATCAGTTAATACAGGGACAAGCCGGCCAATTGGATAAATTAAAATGATATTATATTAACTATTATAATCATATAGCGAGCCACAATATAATACTACAATGCAAAACAATCTGCACTGGTGTCTCCCGTCTCCATTAATCTGTCGTTTGAAAAGCTGTTTGCAGTCACATAGATCAACATAGATCAGTGGATTTGACAGCTTAGGTGGTATTATTCACTCTTGCGCCAGCGCAAGCAGAAATGTCTTGAAATATAGATATATCCGCGAGTATATCCCCTCGGTAGATCCTCTACTTGTGGATTAAAGTGTGAATTTCCTGTGTTATTACTGCCCCTGCCCATATGTGTAATCTGAAAATCTTAGCCTTTACTGACAATCCTTCACAAACTTGTCGTAATCCATCTGGCATATCTGCTGCCAAACACCTGTTCCTGGAGGACACTGGAGAGAGAGAAGGAGTCTTAGAGGGTGGAATGTACTAAAATGTCATTAGAAAAGTTATTTCTTTCAATCCGTGTGGGTCAGACTGTACTTACGTGTGTGTGTGTGTGTGTGTGTGTGCGTGTGTGTGCGTGTGTGTGTGTTTGTGTGTGTTTGTGTGTGTGCGTGTGTGTGCACGCGTGTGTGTGTTTGTGTGTGTGTGTGAGTGCGTGTGTGTGTGTGTGTGTGCGAGTGAGCGTGTGTGTGCGTGTGTGTGTGTGTGTGTGTGTGTGTGTGTGTGAGTGTGTGTGAGTGTGTGTGTGTGTGTGTGTGTGAGCGTGTGTATGTGAGTGTATGTGTGTGTGAGTGTGTGTGTGTGTGTGTGTGTGTGTGTGTGTGTGTGTGTGTGTGTGTGTGTGTGTGTGTGTGTGTGTGTGTGTGTGTGTGTGTGTGTGTGTGTGTGGGTGTGCAAGTGTTATCAGCCTGTTTATGTATGTCTTTCTCTTGGAAAGCATTGAAGAATGTACCTTAGGGTAACAACACGGTAATTTTCCTTTAAAGACACAAGTGAAAACAGTAAAAGATCCTCCGTCCCGTCCACTGCTGCTGCGGAGTGTTGAATTTCCGTCTCAAAACACTTGGAAATCCTAGGCCCGTGTGTCTTTAAAACATGGAGTTAAGAGGCCGCAAAATAGTCAACACAACAAAACCGCGGAAACCCCACTCCCTTTCACACACACACACACGCACACAGATACACACACACACACACCCACACACTTACGCCCACGCTGGCACCGTTATCACCAACACTTGAGCCAATCTGTAGATCCGGGCGCCATCAAATTTCAATCGCAGCTGGCGCTCCGCGTTATTACAATACGTGTTGAAAGAAGGTGAAATTAGCCTTCTTATACCAATGCAAACCATCGTGCTACCTAGCTGTAGATATTCTAACATGGCCGAAGCCCCAAAACAGCGCTGGGCTTCACTGGCCCAGAAAGGACAGCTCCCCCTGGGCCGCGTCTGAGAGGCTGGTGGCTAAGTTGCTCTGACAGCTACATGCTTTAACAGATGCAGCTCCCATCCAGTGAAACAGTCTCTTCGGATGCAGCTAAGATAAAGAGAGTTGGTGTAACCGCACGAGATGGGTGAGGTGATGGACGGGAGGTAGCTGCTGACCGTGATTGGGCACCTGAATTTTATTTTCTTGTGCAGTCCGGAACAATATATTTATAAAAGTGGCAGGTTGCAATTATTGGATATAGGCACATCCAGGAAGTTCACCGAAGATTCCATCATTTCAGAAACCTTGTGATTGGCTAGAACTTCAAGGCAGGCGCAAGGAGTTTTTGTGAGCAGTAGTGGCCTCTGTGGACGCCAGCGGCACCGCCAGGAAACTGGTGCCTTTAAATCTTTTGACGTGCTGGGGGACAAAGAGGAGCCCTGAGGAATTGAGCTCCGTTTTTTTTAACTTGAGGTGAAAAGACTGATGGTTCTGCTGCTTCGGGCTGATCTCGCGACGGTGACCGTTAAGAGCTCGACCCGAAGCAACTGCATTCCGAGGCCCCCGTTTACGCGCCAGTGTCCGGTTTTTGTTCTCAGTCGCCATTTTCAAATAGCTCCACGTGCAGATGTCAACGCTCTGAAAATGACCTATGTGCACACGGGACTGCGGGAAACTCGTAAACCGCTGTAATATACATACCAGGCCAGTAGTTGGCGGTGTGATGGACCAAAGTCCAACATTCTCGGAGCTATATAAAAAAAAAAAAAAATTGATTACTCCAGTGTAACCATCGACTATGACGAGCACGCGAGCGCTTGTGAGGACCGACGATGACGTAGAATTGTGGCTTTGAGTGACTCAACTATAAAACAGGTAAGTTCCAGGAAAATGTAGACTAATGCCAGTCGATATATGCAGATATTTTTGATGCTTATTTAGAGCAATTGTGAAACAAATAATATTTGTAATAGTAATAGTACTCTTACTATTTAATATTATTTGTTAATGTTATGTAATATTCAGTATGCACGACGGTTTTGTTTTTCCCTGTCTACACGGTGGTGTTTTAAATTCTTTTCACCCGCCTCCGTATCGCTCTGTTTTCAGGCAACATAAACGCAGTTCACCAGAACACCAGGACGCAACTGAAGTTTTTACGTCTTCACCCGAAAAAAAGACGCGTAAACGGGGCCTAAAAGCAGCTGACTGAGCTACCAGCAGCAGGTAAGAACCTCGCCTCTCCGTTCCAACATCCTCTTCTGTCTTTTCTGCTTTTTTGGGGGGACTGAAATGAAAATGAATAAAAATGGAACTTAAGTATCACATTGTGTTAATTAGAGAACATGAGAAAGTTGAGATCTTCACGCGACAGCAACGTTTAGGCCTGACGTCCTTGTGACCAACCTCCGACCTGCGGTAAGTCGCTTTTGCTCGAATGGCCCACGCCGCACCAACTGCAGTCACGGATAACGCACGCCAGGAGCTACAAACTCCACGATAGCAATAGCGATCAATTGCGTATCATACCGGTATTTTCTGAAGGGTGGCGGTCTGACACCCAAACTGCAGATCACCTTACGAGGCACTTCAATCTCAAATCTAATCACAGAAACAACAATAGCTGGGGAGGGAAACAAAGAAAGGAGCATTTCATATTTATCTCCCTTGTGTCAGGTGGATTAAGTGCCAGCTGGACTGAAAGGGCTGGCGGGGAAACAGGTAATGTTGCTGAGTGCAAAACAGTCTTAGGTTACCAAGTAAAACTGAAATCATCGATCAGTGCGGCCACGGGGGAAATGTAACTGTGCTGTCTGAAGACATTGAATTTAAATGTTTCTGACAAGGGGAAGTGAAAGAATGCGGAAGGGTTTTTAAAAAGGTCTGTGGTGAATAATTAAAATGCTGAATTATTACAATAAAGAGGTAACCCCAAAACACATTAATGTGCACGTGCTTGCTGGTAAACAGACGCATTTCTGAAGGAATATTCCTCACTGCTCGTACAGAACCAAATTGGACTGTAAAAGTTGGTAGAATAGCACGAGAAACGTTCGCGATGCCCACAAATAATATCAAATTAGGCCATTCAGTTTTTGGTATTCATTTTTTAAGAAAACATGCTCACCAGGCATCACCACAAATCTGCGTCACCAATCTGTGAAATTGTGGTAAAACGTTTCAGTTTATGCCCTTTCCTCAAAAAATCCCCCAAATTGGACAAAGGGCCTATTCCTCTACCCGTCCCAACAAACAGAACCATTCACACTGGCTAAATCATGTGAAGCATCGCACAGACATGACCAGCTGCTAACCTCATTTCTGTAGAATCAAAATGTGCCTCAAGAAATCGACGCGTATGAATAAAACCCCCATACACAAACCAATAGCGCGCTTAAACAGGGAGCCGATAGAAATGCTCTGTCGGTGCTGCTAAATCACCCACACAAAAATGAGAGAAACTTTTTTTCCCCCCCATCAGCTCGCTCCGGCCTCCCTCTCCTTTTTCATCTCTTTACACCTAAAACGCTCGTCTCTTTTATTATTTTGAGAGCCTTTTGGCCCCACTCGGGCGAGCGTGTGTGCGTGTGTGTTCTGGTAGGAAAAACACCACTTATTAGGTGTCACGTCGTGTTAGAAGCTGTGACCTGTCAGGGCTCGTCTCGCTACTTATCTGTCACCACCGGCCTGTTCAGCGTCTGCCGGCGGATTGGAACGGTGCACCTCAATACACATATTTGCTGTTCAAGCGTGACCCGAACAACAGCGGGGTCGCCCATCAAGATGACCCTGATTGTCAAACACAACAGAATACAAAGATGTTTCAGAGGCTTTCAAGCCCTCAGGCTGCATGGCCAGACTTCCATTTTCAACAATTATCATGGAGCTGAGAGGCTAGAGGAATGAATAAAAAAAAAAGAAAAAAACAAACAAACAATAAAATACACCCTCCACCCAAAAAAAAAAAGTTGGACTGGGAAATTGTGATAACTCCAGAAAAGCTGCATCAGCACAATATGCAATCAAAGAAAAGGGAAAAAAAAAAAAAAAGTGAAGCCTAACTTCTAAGGCATGGCCTCCTGCACTCACCATTCTCCAAAACCATAAATCATGCTTGTGATGGGGGCCAGGAGAAACTGGAATGTGAGCGCATGACAGTGATGGAGGTGAGCTGCCAGATCGGGCGTCAGGTAGCTGCCACACGAGGTTGATCAGCCCAGTAACACGCCAAGAGGCCCGGCTGTTGACATGCCGTGCTGTCCAACAGGTTATGAAGGCACGCAGGATGGCGGCGGGGTGACAAGAACCAGGGGCTGTCAAGAGGAAGTCACAGGGACAAGATGTCATGTTCACCATGTCCACCAGACGCCACCATCTTTGATTTTGCTAGACTGAGACAGCTGTGAATACGGTCTCTGCATAGCCCTGATGGATGAGTGTGTGTGTGTGTGTGTGTGTGTGTGTGTGTGTGTGTGTGTGTGTGTGTGTGTGTGTGTGTGTGTGCGCGCGCGCACGTGTGTGTGTGTGTGTTGCATCCCAAGGATAAGGAAGTTCAGTACTGCGCTCTATTTAGTGTTACTTGTGACGTTTATATCAACGGAGAACAAATCTGAAAAAATAAGTTTGGGGGACTCTTCTCATAGCTGTGACATTTATACAGACAACAAGATTGTTTAGATCTAACTAATCATTACGCCATTTGATCATCAGCTGATTTATGAGATGACTTGAATTCAGTCGGACATGAGGTGCCAACTGTTTTGACAGTGAGCGTTACACTCGTCCTGATGGTCTTGAGTCCGTAATTCAGCCAGGCTGCTTGGGAGTAAAATGAGAATTGCGAAACAACAGCATTTTGGCGGCGTGGCTCAATATGTTTTTTGTTAAAGATTCTCATGATGTTTGGAAATTGTAAAAGATGCCCTTGTTTGGCGAGTTGCCCTTCAAAGGCAGCATTCACAGGGTTTGTTTCCACATCCTCAGGCACTTACCAAAATCCCTATCATGGTGCGTATGATATGGCAGGGGAGGAAATTGATGCTGATGCCCGTCTGTTATTTTGTGTCGATCATGGCCAGGCTGCGGTGGGTGAGATCAAAATGTTTTCGCAGCCATAACAAACGAACGCATTTTGTGTAATTGCAAGTGAATTTGAATAGTGGCTATTCTCCTCCTACAACAAGAAAGCTGCACAGGGCATGTAGCTTTCCCACGATGTTAAATGAATGTGCACCAAGTTTTAATGGATTCTTTCCTGGCATGTGCTCCGCCCCTGAAATTTGGCCAGGTAGTGTTTTCTATTTGTTTCTTTGTGTATTTTTTATTTTTAATGACATATGAGTGAGAACATAATCTTACTGGCTACGCTGTAATAGTTAATCTCTGCTTTTTTTTCTTCTTCTTACAACTACTTGTTCAATACATAACTGTCTCAAAAGTTCTGATTGCATGTCTGTTTGAGAGGACTACCGGGGAACGGTCATGAAATAAAAGCTGTTTTAGAACCATGTTGACAGGAAAGAGGCAGAAACAGTGAAATGGGCCGGAGCAGTATGGCGTGGGCGGCGCAGCAACGCTGCCGTGGCCATGGACGAGGTGACGAGTCGGAACTGACGGAACACACCTGCCGTGAAAGTTCCTCCCTTAATAAGCCCCGTTTGATCGGCAGAGTTTACAGAGCCACAAAAGCGCTGCCTCAAACGGTCGAGGGAGATTGTGAGTGCAGCGTTTAAGCTGCAGCTTGTTTTGCAGGTAAAGTGTGACGGGTGCTGGCGCGACGGTGGCGCACCGTTTTCGCCCAGTCCCCCGCCGCTATTTAATTTGATCCTAAATTTATTCATATCAAATGTGGCGTAGGAATTTTAGTCATTTCGCATGCTATTTCAGTCTTTCAAGTGACATTTTTTGTGCATGCTCAGAGTGACTGTACTCAGTCGTGGAGGGTGAGGAGTGGAAGGGAGTGGCAAGTGCTTTGTGCTGTTGGCATGAGATGCTGTTCACCAGTTTAATTGAAATGAATTCATAACAAACGCCTGTCCAATTCACACCAAATTTGGCCGTGTACTCACTATAGCCATCGGTGACACACTTGTCAAATTTGGGGCAGGTCAGATGAGCGCTTCTCCAGATAGGTGAGACACAGACAGACAGACGGATGAATGGATGGATGGATGGATTGTTGGATTCCTTGATTTTATAGATTATTGCTGCTGCTGTTGTTGCTGTTGTCATGTTCATAGTTAAAATCGGATTAGAATGTTTCAGGACCGAGGGAAATGTACCTTGACGCTGAGGGAAGCGCTTGTGGAATAAAATACTCAATTTTAAAAGTAAGAAGAATGATATCATTGGAAATAAAACCGCGGTGGTGAGTGATGGAAGCGTTAATGGACGGCTTTTGAAAACATGTTTGGACAGGTGATTTAAAGCTTCTCATCGACTCTTCAAGCTATGTCCTCGGGCGGAGGAGCTCCAGAGCTGTGGGGCGCTGCTGAAAGTTGTGACACGATCAGCAACTATGTTATGTCATCATCATCAAACAAAAGCAAAGTTGCACTTACTTGCCCTTTATTGTTTTCTGCATTTGAAAATTGTGAGAGAAAAAAGCAGTACACCCAAGGCCAGTTGGAAAGGAAGGTCTCCATGTAGCCATATGCTGCATGGAAGTTAAGTTAACTTCCATGCAATGGAACATATTATAATTCATCTTGTGCATTGCTGGATGCTAGAGATTGCGTTCAAAGTCATCAAGCATGCAAAACATACATATTTCCTCAAGTCCAAATTACTCCTTTGCCGTCTGTGCTGTGAGCAGTGATGAATTAACACGTTTACAGCATCAACAAGTCATGTATGGTATGATCCAATGACCTCAGGCCACTAATGAGACAACCCAATCCGATGCTCGGTGAAAGACAAGTGTTGTTATCGGGACCATGTGTTGGACATGTTCCAGATGCAGCAGAACTAAAGTCTTCAGGGCTTCCAACCCATCACAGCACAAGGGCCGCGTTTAAGGCGCCATAGAAATGCGAAGGATGTGCTATTCCATATTCTTGCGATGATTTAAAGCGTGCGCTGACAAAGCTTAATCTTGCTTGAATGAATAAAAACGAAACAAAACGAACTACACCGCGAATCCCTGCACAAACAGGTGATACACACTGAGATTTGCCGAGACGACCCCACCCTCTCCCAGCCCCTTGCTTTCATGCGCTGCTTTGGTGTTTACCTAAAACCCATCCGTGTAAAATCACAGCCTGCTGTTGACTGAAAAGTTTAATGATAGCTGCAGGGACTTGTGCATTGCTATCTGCAATTGGCAGCCATTCATTTCTCTCGGTCTTTCCTCATCCTGCCTCTGGAGGAAGAGGGTTGAAGTCACGGTCAGGACCCCTAAATGGGGCAGTCGTTCCTGTCTTTCCACCAATCACAAGACCTGCTTTTCAAGGCATTTTCGGTGCAAGGTCAGATGACATACAGCAGAGGCATGACACTGCTCAGTGCCAACAGTGCAGTACACACACACACACACATACACAAACACACACACACACTCACTGTGCTCTACTTATTTGCTAATATTTAAGTGCTCCAGCACCCTGTCATGTGCATCGCCGTATCAGATTTCACATTTGTCTGCTCAATGACAGCTCCTTGTGTTCAAACCCAAACACAAACACCAGTTGGACGAGTCTATCCGTGAAACAGTCTAAATAATTTAGTTGATTATTAAAATATGCATGCAGGCGGGGAGTATTCGCTTTAACAAAAGAGTCATTTAAGGAAGATCTTGAGACAGTCTGGTGGTGCTCTTAATCATTTCAATAAACAAGCCTCTGTTACTTATTGCTAAAATTACATTTAAGCCCTGCATAAGGCTCCTTATGCCGCATGTCACATAATATCACATTGGAACTGCTGCGTTCATGCCAAGCGGCCCGCAGAGAGGGGAGAACAGGGGGTGAGCAGAGATAAAGTTAGAGGGCGAATTAGTCGGCAAGAGAGTGCTTCATGTGGTCACAGACAGGAGATCAATATTTACAGACACTCCCCTGCTCGAGACGGCATTCATGTCAGAATGAACAAACAGTCTTCATTGCAAAGGTAATGTCCAGCCCCCGCACCACACCGCACACACTCTCAAAGACTAAAGTATACACCCTCTCCCTTGCCTCCCTCCATCTCTACCCTCCACAGAGACACCCTGCCCTGAGACAAAAGTGCAGGTAAAGGTTGACAAAAGGTGTCTATGGATCTTTTGACTCACACACAGCAACCACAGTCTACATTCACCCTGCAATTATCTCCTTACCGGCGTAATCCTCTGCTGTTAAGTGGCTGGCTAAAAGCATGTGTACACAAACAGGGCGGGAAAGCAAGGTGGTGCATGCCGTTTATCTGTCGGCTCCATTGCACATCTGATATACAGCCCTCACCAGGCCTAACAGGATGCCGCTCAACCTGACCTCACCGGAGGGTTGAAACCTAACACAGGCATACAAAAGCAAACAAACACACACACAAAAAAAAGATACATGTTAAACTGCCAAATTCGGATAATGACGGGCGACGACTTCTGTGAAGTTGCCGAGGGCCAAATTTGTTGTTGAGCTCCTTCATCCGAAGCCAATGAGAAGTTGTTTCTGTGCTATTTAACAACCGAGCACCGCCGTGGAATACTCGGAGGCTCTGTGGTAAGCTCGTTCAAGTCCGCCCACAGCGACTTCCTCTCTGAAAAGCTCACTGGACGTTTCAGCTGTGTTTGAAAGAGACACCGTGGTATGTTAAAATTCTGGCATTTGATGGCAAATCGGTGTCATTGATTCATGTAGCTTTCCACCACTTTCTTGTATATATCATAGTCCTTAGTCAATTCAATTATTTTGATACCCAAGTACACCTACTCAGACACACAAAAAGAGTGCATGTTATTTCAGAAAACGTCCATGAAATCCAGTAGGAGACAAGATAAACATAAACGTTTTTGCTTCATATCGTAACGGGAAGTTTGCGGGATGGCTCCAGAGCAAGTCTCCAATCCGTGCACGAACCAGTGCCGAGTCATTTCACTCTGGCTAAAATGTGCAAACCCAGCTCCAAAGAGAGGGTTGAGGGAGGTAACTCGAGCCAGTGTGAATGGACTCATTGTTGCTTTGGCTTAATTAGGCGTGACAAGCGAGGCGTGAACAGATTCCCATCATTAGGCCCCCTAAAAAGCCCATTAGAATCAATGGGCCACACTCCGGTCAGACTTTCTGTCTACTAGCCAGTCAGCCTCCTGCCCCTTTAGCAGGACACTGGATTTAGTTACAGCCACCCAGCCGCTGCTAACTTAAACAAGGCAACTCTATAGCTGCAGCCCCAACACCCAGAGTACTGCAACGGACGCCACGTCTGAGGGAAATGGGGACGATGAATGGGGAGGCGGAGACCTAAGTGTGTGAGTAATAGTAAGTATTAGCACGCAAGAAAGTGCGGCTAAAGGAAACTGTGTGTGTGAGAAGAAGTGAGAGTTCCTGTCCACAAACATGCGCCTGTCTGCTCAGCAGAGGACTGTACCAGACAACAGATCCCGGCAGCCAGCGTGGCTGATAAACTGCAGGGATTAGCAGGCACTTCTGGAGCCCAAGTGGCCCTATCAATACCGGACCGGGCCCATTGATCTGTTGTCTGGCCGGGTGCTGGGGCTAATTCCTGGACCTTGGCTCTGAGTGCTCCTCACGCGGGAGGTGGGAGGAGGGCGGAGGTGGGGGAGAGACTGGCTGGCTACGAGTGGCGCCATCCACAGACCCTACTGGATTTGAGGGCTCAGTGCTTACCATATACCAGCTCAATAGCCCCATTACCACAGCACGGCTGATTAAGGCTCATCAAGAGAATCCACCACCGGTCCAACACATTTATGGTGGCTTATAAAAATCTGCCAATTTTATGTAAATAGTTGCTGACAAATGACCTCAGTTGGGTGCAACCACAGGCGGCCCAGTTCCAGTCAGCCCAAATCATCGAAATTATGAGGTGCGCTTGTTGCGTGGATGCCGTATCCCGCAAGATAAACTGAACATGAAGGTGATGCAAGAAACAATCAGGTCTATATGGCTATGTTTCAGAACGTTCACGGTTTCCCCGTCCGCTGTGCCAATTGAGATCAAACAAACGGCAATATTAAATGGAGGAAAACTTCACATATTTGCCATCGGTTACTTTTCACTGTCAGCAAATGACTCACTCGAGCGGCTCTGGCATGCAAATTGCGGCGTGTTGACAAATGGAGCTTATCTGGAGAAGAGTAGCCTGCATTAGCACCTCCATGCAGTCCCTCCCTCTCAAAGATATGGCCATTGGAAGCAGGGTGGAAGGGAATTAACGGGCTGGTATGATAACAGCAGGCGGTTACAAAGGGAGAGATGCCTGATGAAAAGAGAGAGCGGGAAACAAAATGGAGAGCCATCAGCTCTTTCTGCAGCACAGCTTGTCTAACAAGCACCACACTTTCTGCCTCCGCCGGCCCGAGGCTGTTGTTTTAGCTACACGAACATGATGGGCTGCAACGGCGTCTGACAATGCTTAACAAACACGCAAAACAGCAACTCGACGCAAAGGCTATTCCTTGCAGGGGCGAAATGTATTCGGAGATGGAGAAACCACGGAGAGGACAAAGATATTAACGTTGGCTTCATGCCGGTGGAGGCAGGGAAATGGAGAGGAACAAATGATGAGGTTCATGCCACCACCCCCCTCAATGATAAGCGCCGTCTGCTAAATATTTCATGGCTGAAACTGACTGATCGACTGAGTGTACTGTCTCGTTCTGGTGCTGACATGCAGTATGTGCATCCTTAGAACAGGGAAGAGGGAACATATTGATACAGAGCTTGTGAAATGGAGAATATAGGAGAATAAGCATTTTAAGTATCCTCAAGTATTTTTTTTTTTACAATATACAGTATATAAAATAAAACAAATTGAAAGAATGATTTAAATTACACATTTTCTTTCCCTTCTCAAATACAAAGTCTTAGTCATCTCCATTAATGTGCAAATAAGTTTTCATAAACACCCACCTCTGGTTCTTAAGTCTGTCACCTCCCAATATATATATGTATATATATTACAATTCAATACTTGTAGTTCAGTGTTATGATCTAGATCTTGTTAGGCTGAGGCATTAAAACTCTTGGTTAGAGTTAGAGGAGCATCCTGCAGTGAAGTCCGTTGTCGTGGTTACAACAGGAACTCACAAATCCACAGCGTCATGGTTTGACGAGAGGAGCCAATGAGTAAGCATCCCTTTTATCAATCTGTTCACGTCCCAGTTAGTGAAATGCTAACATTACCAGTTTGTCAACCGCTGAATTTGTTTCACACCCTCACGTCTCACATGCAAATAACCCTCAGCCGCCTGTATGAGACGCAACAGCCTTTTTATTCACTCCAGTGTGCAACTACACTTATTGGTATTGAACAAACACGGCAAATAAACACCTGACTTCTCCGGGAGAGACATGTGTTTGCCCCCCCATTTGCAACGAGTCGCGGGTGTCAACAATGGCCGTGGCTGTCGACGGTTACAGAGCTTCGCAAAACCATTACAACCACTCGTATTTCATTACATTCCATAATTAAGGTCGGGGTAGGTTAGGCACACGCAAAACAAATTGTTGCATTTAGGTTACAATAAACACTTTTGTCAAGGCTGCGCAGACTTCCTGAAGCTGTTGCGCTGCATGTTTTATACCGTCGCCAAAACTCTGTGTCAGAGCAAATGGACGACTGATGGATTCTCACAGAATCGCACAAGGGCGCCTTGCATATTGATATTACATGCCAACGGCTGTGACAAAAACGCTGTAGTTTACGAGCTGGGAGTGTCAATGTTTGATTAACTGGGATGAGACCTGGCTAGTTGTATATTCACACAAATTTAAAAACTCCTACGGTTTGTTTGACAGCTGGTCACGTACGATTTCACATTGGGCTCAGGAGACAGTTTGCGCAGGTTGACACTGGGAGCTATTTTCACATTCATCTGCTGAAGCAGGAGTTTTTCTCTAATTTTGTTGAGAGAAACAAACATGTGAAATCTGTAAAGTTGTGAAAAATAAAGAGTTCACTGAAGGTATGACAATTAATCCGAAAGATTGCTGTTGTCCCCTTCATGGCAGCTCGCGGTAGACACATTCACCCAAAAACGATGGACGTGAAACACACAGTAAAAGTCATCCCAATTTAATCATATTTATTTTCTGAACTTTACGGACATTGGTGGAGGGTTTTACACCAATCTGTGCATTGACACAAAAATATCAACGTCAGGGTGGCACCCAAGGAACCGTCTCAGAGACTCATCCTCTGGTGTCCCTCAACATCTGTGCAAGATCACAGTGAATTATTTGGTGGTTGGGGAGATATTTCAGTCTCAAAGTGGTGGTCAGATCAAAGAACAAAATGCAGATTATATAAACAGAAACTACTCATTATCATCGCAACAGCCCAGACAGCGTAAAGAGTGAGATTTCTATGCGATGGCACACGACAGCATGCGACTGTGCAGCTGAGTAGGTTTTTTTTTTAACCTTTTTTCCTTACAATTCAGTTGGAGAACATGCTCAGCATTGCAAAGAGTATTGTACCACACACACACGCACACACACACACACAAAAAAAACCCACACTCGTAGCAGGTCTTAAACTAGTCAGGGCTTGCCCTCGCACCCCCACACTCCACCCCCACCCCCCATGACCCTAGCTATAACTTTCACGGGATGAAGCATAGAAATGTTCCGAGCACGCGCGTTCATGGGGCCAAACACATGCAAACGACAACATATATGAACACAAAAGCTTCATGACCACAGTTACTTTGAATGGCAACAGTAGGCTCTGTAGGCCATTTGCAAAACACGTCAGTCCAGATAAATCCATGTTTAATATCCATCCAATGTAATCTGTAGTTTTGAGTAAACATACATTTTTGTTGTCTCACAACCGCTGGGAACCCTGCTTTATGGGTAGCAAATTGTGCTGTTGCTTTGGGATCACGGTATTCAGATGCCCTAATTGACGCTTAACCATGTGAAGTAAACATACAAGTCCTTTGTGGCTTGAAACACTCGGAGTGAATTTGGAGGCGGACGTGGTGAACCATGACAACAGGTGGAGCTGCGATATAGAGTCTAAAACATACCACTGAACGTATGAATAGCCTATAGTCAGAAGTAAAGTATGTGTTCGCCTCTTATTTCAACCCCCATTCCACCTTGTCACCACTCTCCCTCGCTTCCCCCCTTCTTTGCCTTAGTGGGTCATCTCCATCGCCTGATCTCCATCTCGACTCTCATCTTTCAGCCGAGCCATCTCCCTGAAATCAACTCAAAATAACTTTTCACCTCCAAATTCCTTCCAGAGACATCCGTTACCTCTCGGCGCCCTTCAGAGAGAAACCCCATTCATATTTGATTCACGTCTGAGCAGAAATGGCAGTAATGTCTCCTGTAATCGCGATGAGTGTAATCAGGCAGGCTTTCGGTGGGTTAACGGTTGGACGCGCGCTCCACTAGTGTGTCAAGAGTGATATTATATTTGGCAGCTGTGTCACATTTTTCTAAAAAGCTTTTCTTTGATTTCCAGACGAGAAGCTCTTGAGGTTCCGTTGACATTTTTGATCAATTTTCCTTTGTTTCCCCACTTTCCCAGCAGAAAGAAAGAAAAAGGGTTTGGGCTCTCGGAGATGGAGTTTCCATTTCTTCCAGTCAATTGTTGTTTTTGCATAATATCTTCAGAATTTATTAAAATTGATTTATTTGGATACATCTTGTGAAGCAGGAGGATTATTTAGACACCCATTCGTCCACATTTGATAAATTGTGTCACTCATGCATATGTATGACAAATACAATATTTTTTACAGGCCTTATTTTCGGGTCACGGCAAGTTCTGAGTCATACTTTTATTTTGCGTTCTTTCTAAACTTATTATAACTGCAGTTCTGCTAAACTCAGATTAAAAAAAAAAAGCCCCCTTAAGTGCCTTTAAGAGCACTGAACGAAACTAAAACTAAATAATGCACTTTTTTTTAAAAGAAATGTAAGAATTCAAATCAATGATGGATGAAAAAACAAAATGCCGAAATTTATTAACGTCAGGCCACAAGCAGAGTGTTCAAGAGTTCTGTATTCGCTCACTTTTTTTTTTTTTTTATCACAACCAAGTCAAACCTCTTTTGTTGTCTGTTATTCATTTGGTATGTTGTTAACTTACCCTTCCTCCCGCTGTGCAGGCTGAAGCCACACCTTAATTTGGGCATACTCAAACCCAACTGTACAATATTAAAAAGGAGACGTCGCTACACTTACGATGACTGGAGGCAAAAACTGGGGAAAAAAAAGGGTGGGGTGTGGGGGGGGTGAAACATGGCACCACTGAAATGGCTTTAATGTGTCATGTAATTGCGACAAGTGTGACATCAAGCGAGGTTTTTGATGGGCTAACCGTTGAAGTGCCCTCCACTCACGTGTCAGGAGTGATATTACATTTGGCAGCCGTGTCACGTTTTTCGTAAAAGCTTTGCCGTGATTTGCTGACAAAAAGGTGCTTTTGAGATCCAGGCGGCTTCCAGGTCCCTTTTTCCCCTGCTGCGCTAGGAGGGGAGTCGTCACACGTCTCAGCCAAGCAAACCTGCGTTGATCTAAACTAGGAATTTATGGAAAATGAGTGAGGACTCCTCCAGATTTGCCATCAGAATGATCAGTGCTCCATGAAAAGCGATGCCCTATTATATGATGTGAAAACACTTCATGTAATAGAGCAATTTTTGATTTCTTTTGCTTGAATACCAGCCCAATTGTCAAAAAAAATGGAGCGAAAACCCGCATTTTTGTTTTTTATTTGTATTTTTGACACTGGCTTTGTTGGACGTATTCATCCTCGACACGCCCCTCATGAAGTTCTTGACACATATGTGCATGAAGGTTCACGCACATGTTTATGGTTTTGGGTAGCTGCGTTTGGCAGTGTGTCAGGGGCCCAGGATCCTCCTAATCAGGCCTGACACCAGACCAGAGGCCCCTTATGCCCTCCACTACCTCTCACTAATTTCAACCTCTCCGCTATCCCTCCACCAGGCTGAGGGGGGCCAGTCTGTTGGTCCAATCAACGCACGCTGATGGAAAATAGCTTCCAGAGCCGTGCCAAGCCTATTATTTCCCCTGCCCAGAACTGGTGCGGGGCTCAGGTGAAATTGGACGAGCCGCAAAAGAGGGACAGGGGTCATCCTGCGCCGGACACATTTTTTACACCCGCACGCTCAAAGACACGCCGACATCAGAGCTAATCACCCGGCGTTCACTGGGACTGTGACAGCATAAGTGCGGTCATGACCATACACGGTAATGCTGTAATTTGTATTTATGCGTAAGCACACACACCAGGGGGAAATTAGGGATCTGGTTTAAACAAACTCAGGATACCAGGGAGTGCGGGTCTTAAAATGGACTTCCACAAAGTATCAGGTGACCTCTGATGATCGCTAGTTATAGTCTTGGATATCCTCCTCAAGTGCATCCACATTGCCCATGTAAACATCCAGGGAACCCAGACTCTGAGGGGCAGATTACCTCAGTTTTCTGAATTAATATCAACGGGGGAAATAGATTTGACCAGAAAATGCATTTCCCGCAGAAAATGCTCGCGAGTGCTTAGCGCTGAATGGAATTGATTCTTGAATGCTGAAAATGGCTAAATTATGCCGCAAAGTTTCCTTGAAGAACTTTGATGATGTCGCACAGTTGTGTCGCCAACACAGATGTACAAGTACGATGTCATACATTTGAGCAAACGTGCCATTGCGAGACTCACTGCCAAAAAAATCCTGAAAAAAAGATTCATATTTTGAAATTTTCAAAATGTGATCATGCAAAACCACAAGAGATATCAAAAGGCGGAATAGGAGATTACTAGTTGAAAGACTTATGAACATTTTAAAGTTTTAGTGGAGTTTTAATGTCAAGTATAAAAAAAAAGCAGTAGCATTTCAAGGTGGAGTGAGCTTCAGAGGATTTTGAAGAGTCTCTCCATTCACTTACATTGTCATTTGGTTTGTGAAAAAAAGCACAATATTCTTAAAAGTATAAAAAGGTAGAGGAAAAAAAACAAACTAGAAAGGGTCCAAACATGAGCTTAAAAAGCTGAACATTTTGATGGTTGAATGGTTTCTGTCGCATGTCCTGCGGCAAAAAATATGCAGAAGAAGAAGGCTACAGCACAGGATCACAACAGTGTGACTAACTCTCAGCATTCACACAATTAAAAAATTTTTAGTGTTTCTTTTCTGCCTATGAATATCAATTCAACATTTATTAGACACATGCTCTCCTTTGAATATTTGCTAACAAACTCACCTTTGAAAGGCCACAGTTTGCTTTCCCATCGCTGAAGCCACGCCACTCCCGCAAATGTTTGATTACTCTTATTTTTTTAAATCTTTTGATCATCTTTTTGCTGTCATCTTCCCATCGTAAGCCTGCAAAACCGCAGCCGCAGTTGCCCTAGCTATGTCTTCTCCATATCAGGTCCCCCCATCAGAAAAGAATGGCATGTTTACACAGAGAGTTAATGAGCTTGTTTTTCAGCTCCAAGTGAGCCTATAAATCATTTATATGACTGACACCTGTAAAGTTTCCCCATCAAGACAAACCTGCAATCGCAAATGGGTTGTTCCTCCTGCGGAACACTTTGCTGTCTCTCCTTCCATCTCGGGCTGCCTTGTTCGGCTTGTTGAAGAAGATATTGATGAAGAATTATGTTTTGTTTGTTTTAGTCGCAGGCGAGAACATATTTCATGGTGTTGGAGGTCACAAGGCACGTTGAATTCTATGTGGCAAGGCGGGGAAATATGAGCCTTTTAAGCTCTTAAACTGATTCCCTCACTGTCTTAGCCCGAGGGTGAGGGCGGACTTGTTTCAACACACCCAAAGAGAACAAGGCACAAAGCCATACATCAGCGGGGAAGTGATTTGTGAGGGGTGGTAAAGGGGCAACATGTGGTCACAAACTGATGAAGGGCATTGAATTATTGTAGGGCTTTTTGTAGGAGATCAAACAATGCTCCTGGATCAAGAGAATCAAAAGGGGTTTCCTTTTTTGGGTCCGGGTTCTTTCGTGTGATATCTCGATATTCGGAGATTAAATATGCGCACGCGGCAAGGCGCGGCGTTTCGAATGATGCCCAGTTGAGGTCAGCGCAGAGGCAAGAAGAGCAACAGTTCCTTGAGTGGCCACTTGGTGCGAGAAGCGGGTCAATCCACAACGGCGTGTCGGGGTTGAGGCTTGAAATTCTGCATGATAAAAGGCGTGGCCTACTTGAGGGACCCGCGCCAGTCACGTAGGAACTAATAGAGCTCGTTTGAGAATTGTGCGAAGGAAAGTCGAGAGGGGATTTAACGCCGAGACCGTCTGTTTCATCAAGTGAAAAAATGAAAACTGACGCTAGCGATACAGTCGGAGCGGGACCTCAAAACCATGGAACCATCTCCCAAGAATTATTTGGCTTCATTTTGAGAGCCTTCATGCACATACTGTATATCCTGTACATTCTATGGTATGAATGTGTACATATCTTACAATGCGTACGCCAATCAGCCATAACTTTATGACCATGGAATATAATGCAATAAATTCTCCCATCAGGAGGAGTTTTTATGTTGGATTTTTATTGAATTTGACATATTTGTTGATATTCTGTTGACATATTTCAATGATTGTTTCTGGGCCTGTAATTTGTGATCCAGATGAACTACACTGGGTTCTACTGGGGACACCTCTCAGAACAACCCGGTGCAGTCAACAGCATCACAAATTACAGTTCCAATAAAAAAAAATCGATGAAATATGTCAACCCTTCTCTCAAAATAGATTCAGTTTTAAAAAAAAAAAATCAACACAAAACTCCTCCTGAGGAGAAATTTTATCGCAGGGCTGTTGCGTTGTGTTCCGCGGTGTACATGCAGCGGTTTTTAGGGACATGGCCCTCTGAATGATAATCCAATACTATTAGCATATCTGAAGACCAATGGTAATCTGTGGAGGCACGGGAGGAGCTTTCGTACTTCAGCAGTCAGGATAACTCATAACTGCTCCTGATCCTGACCAGTCATGGGGAGGTGGGGGGGCTTGATAACGGCTGAATAAATGACTGCAGTGTGGAAACCATGATGTGCGCATGCAGAATCCCTTGTGCCCATCTTGGCCCCCATCCAGGTCGACTCAGCTGAGACAAGGAGGAGATAATTGCTCCACTGTATTCCGGAGTTAGCGTTGCTCTGAACCAACAAATGTCAAGACAGCCCTCACCCTCACAACCCGTCAGTTGTTCCTCTTGTGGTTGGCTCGTCGTATAATCACGCGTGGTTATATGATGTATGAGCCAGCATTATGGGGCAAGGCGAGGGCATCATCTCCGAGTGCAAAGAAGTGCAATTATTCCCTCGGTTGCTCTTTTTCCTCTGGCTCGCCTTCCCCTCCGGTCTCTGCTCTCTGTCTCCTTCACCTCATCACCTCTCGGCGTCTCACCACCGCGAGGGAAGGAATCCGCCGTAGAGCGTCGCAGCCTGATTTGTTTAACGTACCTAACGTGAGGTGTGTGTGTGTGCGTGCGTGCGCGCGTGTGTGTGTTTGCTAATGCGCAGGCACACACATGGGAGACAATGAATCCGTCAAAAAGGAGAGAAAAAGGGGAGCGAGGGAAAACAGACAAGATATCTTTAATAGCGCAGCGTATTTGACATGAGGTTTGGGTGAAGAGGCAGGTAGGATGGACGAGAGCCAGGACAGACAAATCTCTCTCTCTCTCCCTCCCTCTCTCTCTCACACACACACACACACACACACACGCCATATACACACTTATCCCTGGAGTGTGCTCCTGCTTGTCAGCCAAGTGGTGCTACGCTTTGATCTTGACACTGTGGGTCAGGCCCAAACCCTCATCTCTGGCTTCTCTTTTTTCTGTCTCGTACCCTTTTTCCTCTCTTTCTCTTCCTCTCTCTCTCTCTTTCTCTCTCTGGCTCGGTTTCCGTCCCTCCAGCCGTCTGGATGGCTGGCTCGACAGCCTTGGGGTGTTTAGGTTCTGGAGGGATCCCAATTTCCTCTTCTAATCATGACATCATCCTGCCTCAATAGGTTAAAGATGTGGCCAGGATATTCCCTGCTTCCTTGTTTTGCAGCCTCCCATCAAATTACACACATTACATGTTGCCAGCCGCACCAACAGACTCCATTAGTAGGCGAAAATGTGGAAGGAATGCATGTAAATACTGTCTGGGCGATGGCTAGCATTACGTGTGGCTAGCTTTTGCATGTGAGCGCGCATATAGAATATCTTGTTTGATGCAGAGCGCACAAGTTTCGGTACAGTCCGTGAGGTAATTCAATCGTGGCGTTCATCAGTAGTTGGGCAGTCTCGCATTGATTAAAGGCTAAGGCTGATTAGAGGTGAAGAGTAGCCGCGACCTGCCTGGCCTGTCAATAGCTGTTAACTTCACGTCCACCAGTTAAACTAATCAGAACAAGTCTTCTCTTCTCTTCTCTTCTCTTCTCTTCTCTTCTCTTCTCTTCTCTTCTCTTCTCTTCTCTTCTCTTCTCTTCTCTTCTCTTCTCTTCTCTTCTCCTCTCCTCTCCTCTCCTCTCCTCTCCTCTCTTCTCTTCTCTTCTCTTCTCCTCTCTCCTCCTCTCTCCTCGTCTCTTGCCTTCTCCTCTGTTTTGGTTCGCCTCTCTTTGCTGTAACACTTTACTGCATTAAGTGAGTAATGAGAGAAGCCCAGATTACAATCAAACTCTTCATTTTCTGCCAGGCTGACATCTGCGCTCAGCCATCAAGCGCATAATGAAACAATGTTACTGGAACAATTCGGGATAATATCGCCGCTGCCGTCACGAGGGAGGCTCTGGTCACCGCGGCGGCTCAAACTGAGGGGGCAAAAAATTGTTTATTGCAAACTTTAGTTTTTTTTTGTTGTATTTTTTTGCCGTCTTTCTGTTCATGTACCCTGTGCTGTAAAAGAATATAGGATGAGATAGAAAAGCATGGTGTAAAAGGTTATAGCAGATTTTACAAAAAAAAAAAAATTGATTGAATCGTATGTTGCATTACATTAAGATTTCATGAGTTACTGTAAATCCAAAATGTTCTCTTTATGCATCTGGGGGCTTTTACCTCCTTGTTAATTAAGAATAAAATACATCTCTGCTTTCACTCACTTGTGAATTTCCACCGTCTGCCTTCTTGGCACATGCCCGAAAATGCAGATATGTGTTCATAACGGGGAGACCCAGACTTTTGGCCAGAGGGTTTGTGGTATGAATAATCGTATTTATACATAGGAAATGTTGTTGGGGAAAGGGATGTGAATGCTATCACTTGTCTAAGCATTTCCGCGGGCACTTAAGAGGATCGTTGCTTTTCCTTATTTTCTCTCATTTCATGTAACAATTTTTTGGTGTTGAAATGTGGCCAAAGTTTGAATTAGCGAGGCAAGCATATGTTAAAAAAAAAAATATATGATAATAATAATGTTAATAATAAGTGAGCAAAAAATCCAGGGAAGAAAAAAAAGGTTTTTCCTACTTTTGCGTCATGGTTTTCTTCAAATGGGTCATCAGCTCCAGACTCAGTAGAGGGATGCAGGCTTCCAGGAGATGGCCGGTCAAATGATTAAGTGACGGCTAAGATAAACAGCAGCTTCTAACCTAACTGCAACTGCCAGCATGGAGGATTCATAGGGTTGACTTTAACCTTGAACTCACCACGGTGCTATTGGGAGTAGTTCCCACCCACCTATTACTGCATCAGCTAATGACAAAAGTCTCATGGGCTCCACTTAAGGAAAGGTTCATTCCGCACCTCTCCACCAGATACCCGGGGCCTGAATTCTGAGACCACAGATGGAGGCTTTCAAGCCACAGAAGGCCAAATACGACTTTTTAGCCCTTACCACGATTCGAACCACTGAGGAGGCCCCCAACATCCAACCAAACCCTTAACTCCTCCACGTTGCACCAGTCTGGTTAGCAGTCAAGCGCGGCCGAACATCGGCCGTATCTGCCCATGAATGCCTCTGGCAAAATAGCAAAAAAATTGCATGACAATCACCTTGGTCACCAAAATGGAGAGAACACACACCTGTCCATGTCCCATTTTCCTGCATACTTAGACCGATTGTTGTGCCTATTGTTTCCGTTCACGTTCACAACCTATTTCGCTTATTAAATTGGCAGCTGATGGTCACAACGACACAATGGGAAAAATTTTTCGGTCGCATTTTGGCAGTAAAGACTTTTACAGGTCTTAATTACAGGCAATTTGCAAACCATCTTGAAATTACTTTCTATTACTGACTATTAGCTATAATTCAAATCTAATGAGGTTAGCACCAGGGGCAACCGCGGCGAGAACGCTGTGCTTGACACGTGATTTCATTCTTTACCGTTTCACTGTGCTCACGCAGGTTAACACCTCACATGTGCCGTACGTAGCGAGGAATATTCCGGTCAATCAAAGGAAAAGGAAACTCAAATGTTCCAAACCGGAAAAAAAAGAAAAAAGAAAAAAAAGCCTGTACATGAAGAGTAGGCACTGTAACATTTAGTGGGCAGGCTAGCAAACAGACCATGTGTGTTTTACATTAGGGAATAAGAGAGTGATACTGTGCTTGAACCTGGCATGTAGTAACCTTTATGGTGGTATGAGAGGGGGTTGAAGTCAAACTCACACAGCCGTTTTTCATTCTTTTAACTTTTTCATCTTTCACTCGAGCTTGCTCTCTGGAGAATATGCTTTTCACACGATCATGATGAAGTGCGCTGCTCCCTGATGCCGCAGAAGCAACTACCCCGAGATCTACCGTAAAAAAAGAAAAACAAACAAAACAAAACAAAAAAAGACAAAACAGTCTTGCGCTGCTCTTGCACTGAGGCTCACCTGTGAGCCCAGAGATGTTGCCTGTGTTCAGGAAAGGCTGCAAGTAAAAACAAACAGGATATCTTTATTTTGAAGACCGGTTTGCATGCGTATGCATGGACTTACGAGAATATCTCCTCTTTTATTTGCAAAATGAGAAAGGTGGTAGAGGTGGGGAATTGGATTCCTCCGAGCCTGCTGTTCTTAGTCAGTGTGGCTGTAGACAGCTGGGCGCCCACTACAGTTAAGATCAGAGGCCTTGATAACCTGGGCCCTGATTTATGGAGAGTAAGCAGCCTCTGCAATCACCTAATGAGGTAGAGAACGCAGAGTGTTTACATGTTTATTAGATAGCCAAAACCAGCTGGGGACACTATTTTCCTCCACCCCCACCGCCATCATCCACCTCCATCTCAACCTTCAGCATCTTCTGTCTGCTCTGTATTAACATCTATGTATGAGTGATTTTTTTTTTTTTGAATTTCAAGGAATTCTATTTTCTGCTCTCTTCTCTGCGTGGCACGTTTTGAAAAAAAAAAAATAGTAACTGTGAGTCATGAGTTCTGACAAACGAGTTGCTCCACTTCGTCTTCATCTGACCAGCTATGGTCGGCATAGCTGCTTTCGGAATCACCTATTCATGCGCTGTTCACACTTAAGCATGCAGCCAGTGCACTTTTTTTTTTTTTTCACCAACTAAAGATGAAATTGCTGGCTCTTTCACACTGTGCATCCTCCCTTCAAAACAAAAGCACAAGTCTGTCAGCTTTATCAAGGAAACGACGACGAGTGTGATATTTCGTTCCCCGGCTGGCTGGATAGACCTCCGGAAACATCATTGCAAATTTTCAAAACCGGGATTATTTGTATAAAATGGCCAAAAACTGCACATGCCTGTTTTCTTGCTTGGAGGCGACAGAGTGCCACAGTAATGACAGTAGAATGAAGGGAACCATCTGCCTCACAGGCTACCATTTATTCTGAAAAAATACAATGCATTGCGTGAAGGTCAAGTATACCTAAAGAAGTCCTTGCCAACCTTGTATACATCCAGGGATTTCAAACCTACGTATATGTACAAAAATACACAAATAGTCTGTTTCTAAGGGTATAAACATCACTGTCCATATATTTGCACGGAGCCTTGTTCTTGGTGCAACCACTTGACGGCTTAGAACTACAGCAACTACAACCATGGTGGAGGAGGATGTAATTATGTACCTGTTCAAGAGTCGAAAGCGGCAATTAGATATATGATGATGAAAACCGGCACTATTTTAGCACTTCCTTCCTGTATCGTGTATTCATTTCTACTTAAATGGAGCGACTGTGACCATTTCCTCTGGGATTAATAAAGTATTTCTGATTCTGATTCTGATACTTTGCTTGCCAAGATAAGTCCTGCACATCACTATGCTGCCCCCCATGACAACTGCAGGTACTTCTCCATTGGTCCGTGTCCAAAAGCTTTCAGAAAATGGGCAGAAATGCATATGACATGAACAAAGAATATGGAGCAAAGGCGCCATATCCATATGCATATTGCAGCACGGTTGGTAAGTCAGCAGGTGATTCCAAGCACAGCTCCTCTCTGTCCAGTTGCTGATTTTTTTTTTTTTGTCAAATTGTAATATTTAGCACTACAAAAAAAAGGGTCGGCTTAAATGAAAATCGTGTGGAAACAAACACCCTACTTTATATTGTTACCAATAAATACTAGTCAGTTAACAGTGATACGCCCATGCGTGTGGAACAATGAATATTTGCTCTCGTCCTAATCAGTCTGGTACAGGTATTTTATGATCCCCCGCAGACCCCATTGTCTACCTCAGCAGCCACATTGCAGCACATAGTTTGTCGCTTATTACAGGAGGTCATGGAAAGTGTCCTCAGTGGGAGCTTGTCTACATCGGGGTCTTTTCCCAGCCCGAGGCAACCGGAGCTTGCATGGCAACGCAGCTTCTTGGCTTCACGCACTACAAGATGAAAATAAATAAATAAATAAATTTTACATGCAAAAATGTTTTTGCTCAGTCTGCGTGTTTCTGTGTTTATATACATGTACGTGCATCCGCATGCAGACGTCCTCAACAACCGGAGGAAATTAGATCTTATGATCTGCACAGCCGGCTGGTCTCTTAAAACCTGGAGACCAAAAAAAAGTGGCAGGGGTCAAGGTTTACTGGCACTTGCGTCACGTGCGTCACAGCCTCTCTTTCAACAACCTTCTCTGGGTTACCGTGATAAATGATAAAATAACACCCCTGTGTGTTCACACACACACACACACACACACATACAGGGAAACAAAAGCAGAAAATAACACACTTTCCCATCAACATCTCTGGAATCCCTCAGCACCTGGGAAAAAACGCGTTGCTGTCCAAAAAAAAAAAAAAAAGTTAATGCGCAACAGACCACATTCTCTCTCTCTCTCTTTCTCTCTCTCTCTCTTTCCCTCTCTCTCTCGCTCTCTCAGCCTTGCTTACTCCATTCGGCCTTGTAAAACCTTAACAAATAAAATCCATTTTCCATTGGGGTTTTGTAATTGTTGTTTTTGTCAGAGGAACAGTGGTTTTCAGAGCTTGTCTTTCAACCAGACAGGATCTCTGCTGCTGCTACTTGGTTGTTATTATCCGCCGCTATTCCGCTTTTGCCGAGCGGCTCCACATAGTTTGGATCCGCCGTTGAGGCCTACAGGTTTACTGACAGTTCTTGGGGAACGGGCTAGCCGTGGCGCATTCCTCTTGTCAGTCTCCTTTCATCGGCTGTCCGGTTTACTAGAAGCTCCGACGCTTACGAGTGCAAACCAACACACAGGATTCATCTCCTCAAATTTGAACGTTTGCCTACTGCCACACGCCGAGGTCTGAGGTTTCTATCAAAATTCCTTCTGTGCCTTTATAGGCCCGTCGTCCTCCAGGTCCTCTGCGCCTGCGTGCCCTGTACCCGTGTAAGACAAACCTAAACACTGACAATCAGATGTTCCTCGTGCGGAACGCGCTTTAACGTGGTCAAGCGAGCTCAGCGGCGCCACTCAAACGCACACGCAGACGGGTTTGACCCGTTCAGGCAACGCTGACAGAGCCCAGTCATCAAAGTGCGCCTATTTCGTCCGAGCCGTCTGACTCGCCTCGCGTCCAGCGCCCACAGACGCCGACTGGCCGACGCTCCCGAGCAGCCCCAGCCCCAACAAATCACTCATTTTTATACAATTACCTCTCGCTCCCTTCCTGCGCATGGCTGGATGCAAGTGTCGCCCATCTGCCTGCCATTGTGTGCTAATTTTAGGCCCATTATTTGCTGTAACAAATGTGCAATGGGCAGAGTCACTTTCACATTAATAGTTTGCACCCAGAGGGGAAGTCTTCCCCCTCATCATGGATCAAAGGTCTCCTCTATTGTATCTGACTTCCTGTTTCCCTTTTTAGTCTCTGTGTGTTGTTTTTTCTCACTCTCTCAACCTGGCCCAAACTACTCAGGCGGCTCAGGGCTTCTGAGCTCTCAATTTAGACGCTGCTGCAACAGACAATCACGAGAGGATGGCCTTTGACACTTTAGCAGTCGCGTTGATTTGCCGGAGAGCTGGCGGGCGATTTGCGAAACCGGCAGAAGATGCATGAAGTGCGAGCTCGTGCTTTTGATAGCATGTGTCCGCAGACGGAGGAGGAAATCTGGATTCCATTGTAACACTGTCAGAAGAGGTGTCCGAATTTGATGAAATGCCTCGTCACCTTTCTCTCATTAAAAGCCCGCAGATGTTAAATGGCGGAGGGCTGCAGCTGATTACGGAGACGGTGGTCTTTCAAAGTCAGCCAGAAGGTCTCGGCGATATATATATATATATATATCGCGTCCAGCAAGTTTCTGATTTGAGAGTGTCACAGGAAGCTGTTACAGCAGGCTGGGAGGATCCCTAGATGTCGGAAAGTTAAAGAAATCTCAGCTCATCATTTTGGATAAATGCCCCAGCGGCAGCAGAGCGTGTTTGCAGGGCAACGGCAGCTCCTGCAGATCACATATTGTACTCACAGAGCGCTGGTATGTTTAATTCCATCGCTGATGATGGAAGAAAATACAATTTTGAAACAAGACTGGGACAGAAAGGAAGAGATGTTTTGTTTTGTTTTGTTTTTTTAATTAAATGAAAAGACTCATTCCAGCCAGGACATCCGGGTGCTTCTGGTTGATCTCATCATCATCCAACAAGTTCTGGACCCACAAGAGTTACGCATTATAATGTGTATAAAGTTTTGAAATCCAGCCAATCAGCTATTCTGAGCAGTAGCAGCCAGCGTCCCATCCAAAGGTAAAGTACTGCTGCATTTATCACATATTTGTAGAGATAATTACAACTTCACACCAGCTGTGGCCTGACAGTCAAGAACTGATTAAATAACTTAATCTTTTTTAATAATACTTGATAGTTGATCACGATGTGAACTTTATTATTATGATTAATTATAACATAG
This sequence comes from Dactylopterus volitans, assembly GCA_901007715.1. Classification (NCBI taxonomy): domain Eukaryota; kingdom Metazoa; phylum Chordata; class Actinopteri; order Syngnathiformes; family Dactylopteridae; genus Dactylopterus; species Dactylopterus volitans. The sequence continues at coordinate 27,203 of CAAKHG010043700.1, forward strand.
TCCAATGAGACCTGGGAATGTGGGAGTGTCACTGAAAGGAGACAGTCAGAGTAGCCAAGGGTTAGTCAAACTTGATTGGTTGATGAAAAAAGGGGGAGGAATAAAGTTATCATCTAATATGGTCTGTTTTACTGAATCATTCACCGTTTTCTTGTTCTCTTGCCCTTCACTTATGGTTGGTGAGCTCTATGTCAACCAACATAAATTGTTGTGCAGCTAAATAAAGTGTTGTAAGTAGAATTATAACATTTTCAAATCTCCACAGCCACGTTGTCATTCCTTTCGGGGTTGATTAGCATGTGATAATTTATTACTGAACTCTTTATGCTAAGGAAAAGCATTGATGCGGAATGATTCAGAATATCTGGTTCACATCAGGAGATTTTTTTTTTTTTTTTTTTTTCAGTGTTGCCACCATCCATCAGCGACTTACAGTAACAAGGTGTCCTGTCTTAACCTTACACAGTTTACAAGACAGGTGTGTAATTTATTGAGCAAAAAATTTTTAATGATATGTTTAGAGCACGCTCTTTCTAATTTATTTCTTTTATGCGAGGATAAAGAGGCGGCGATCCCAAAAGCTCCGCTAATGGATGATATCCAGGGAGCTCTGCTGTTCCATTGACTCACCAAATGCCAGTTTACAATTTCACCGGGGCTCAAACAGATGTCTCGCCAATAAATGGAAAACCGTGTTTGCGTCTACTTCAAACTGCAAGAATCTGTAAACATGTTTCACGTACACACAGCCATCTGTACGCTTATAAATTCACAGCTGTGCTTGTCTGATTCCGCGATAAACAGAATATGAGGAGGGCCGAGGGTTTCCAACAGGGCGCGGCGAGGTATTAAGTAAGTATTTCATCTGAGTCCAGTGATCCTGTAATTAGGGCCACACAGAAGGTGAAAGAGATTGCTGATTGCTGTGGGGATGATGATGATGGGTGATGGGGTTGGAGGGATATTAGCGTTGTGGCCAGTGCTGCGGCTATGGGAGTGTGTCATCCTCTGTCATGGGACGTGTCCATGTTAATGCGGAACATCCCCTGTGGGACTGAGCCCGGGAGACTTAGAGAATGAGTGGTTTGCTCATGATACTTTAGGTCAACTATTCCCCTCCCAGCAGCCAAGGCTGATGATTTCACAGGAACTGTGAAGACAACCACAGTTAACTCACGACCAGTGGAAATTCATATGTCTCCAATCAAGAATTAAAGATTCTTTTTGTCTTTTATCAGTGTCATTTAAATACTGTGCAACGTGAAATGACAACAGAACACAGCCAGGTTGGCAACAATTAGCTGCTTAAATTATGAAGATAGATGCAATGCCATCTTTAAATGACATAATCCTATTTCATTTTAAGATGGCATTTTCCATCACCATTTTGTCATCATTTTGTATGTGAAATGTAAATTACCACTTTTAATGTTTTGTTTTGTTTTTTTTTCAATTTTCCTCTTTTCAGATAGAGGGACAAAAGAGAACAAAAGGTCAAAACAGAGTGACGCATGCAGAGAGAAGGAGCTTCAAAACACAATAAAAGACTGCATCTGCCTTTTGATACATTTTTAATATACATATATACATATGTATGTATGTATGTATGTATGTATGTATGTATGTATGTATATTAAGGCTCATAGTCTGCCTTTAGCTGCTAGAGTGCAAGAGGTTGGAATAAGATATTTTTTACCCTCCTCTCATGAAATGATTGCGACACTGTGATTTTTTTTCTCGACAGATGAAGTGTGTATCTTCGCAAAACTTTACTGATCAATCTGGTCAAAGGTGATTGCTGATGTGTATAAATAGGAATAAGAAGAGGAATGTGGCTGAAAACAAAATTATTCCAACTTGGAACTGGGCAACGGCGTACAATGCGATTATCCAAACATGTTGCCTACAACAGTTAAAAAAAAAAAAAAAAAAAAAAAAAAAGAGGGGTAGAAAAAAGTGATGGTGAATTA
>CAAKHG010043704.1:11408-30519 GCA_901007715.1 Dactylopterus volitans
CCCCCCCCCCCTCGCCTCCAGGCCCCGCCGTGCGTCGCCCCGCTCAAGGACGGCATCCGAACCGCTGTGGCAGAATGGCGCCGCACAATGAGACCGCCTCCTCGCGCGGCGCTCGCAAGGCCACCCCCGCTTCCATCGCCTCACAAGAGCAGCGGGCGGACAACTGGGACGGGCTGGAGAGTTTGTATTTATGTTATTATTATTATTTTTTTTTTTTTTCCTTCACAACATCGTGAGCCTCATTTGCACGGGAAAAAAAACAAAAAACAATTCCGCGAATGCATTGTTATTTTAACTCTCAGGGGAAGGCAGAATCCAATTTGGGGTGGTGTCATTCACTCCGCTCCTGCAATGGGACATTACAAAAACAACAAAAAAAAACAAAGATGGAGGCAACGCTTCTCATTATAATCCCCTGCTTAGTCCAGAGCTCGGCCGGCGGGAGCTGTTCCTTATCTCCGCGGCCGCGGCACTGGCGCTTGTTGCTCCTCGCCCCCCCGCCGTCCCGAGCCACGCGGCAAACTCCACCAGCAGCTGCGTTTTATTTATTTATTTCAATTTTTTTCTTTAACAGCACCGCGCTTGGAACTCACATTTGCAGGTATGTTCACGTCCCGCGGCGCAAAGCTGCGGTTTCAACAGGGGAAGGAAAGGAAAGTCGCACGACGCAGGTGCAACAGCAGATCAATTAAATGGGCAGCGGCAGAAATCCTGAGCTCTGACTACCTCATTTTGGCCTCACAGCAATCTCCTTTTTTTTTTTCTTTCTTTTTCTTTTTCATGGACACAGGTTATATGTGCTGAGTCGCTCTGAACCACACAAAAAAAGATAAAAAAAAAAAAAAGGGGAATTAGACACACTACTTTTACACCAAATCCGGGCTTTATTTTGAAAGTGCTGCAGACGAGTGCCCGTTATGCTGCATCTCGGTGTCAGAGCCGCGCTTCAAAACCCGTCCCCCTTTTTTTTTTCTTCTAAAAAAAACGAGAACAAAAGGGTTTTTTTTGTGTTTTTTTTTTTTTATATATTCCTGCGGGAAGCTTTCGCTGTCAGGCAGAGCTGAACTGCAGAGTCATCTGTTCAGGTGTTCCGTGTCTGGATGACAAGGACAAAAGCCAAAAGAGTCGGTTACATTTCCTTTTCATTCTTTTCAAAGACACGTGTCGCACTTTTTTTTTTTGTCTGTTTTATTTTTTCCGATTGATGCGGAATGACACGCAGCAGCATCTCAGGGGCGAGATCTGTGTTGACCTTGTAAGAGGCTGGAATGCGTTTCTGTCCGGGTGAGGCGTATTAGAGGCAGCCATCCCGCTGTTGTCTCCGCAAGCACTGATGTGGTGGATAAATGGTACATGCGCCATACGCCGATCAGCCATAACATTATGACCACTGCATGTTTGCCATAAAACATAATGCAACAGCTCTGCTATTAATTTGTGATGCTGTTGAACTGCACTGGTTTATACTGAGCAGAAATATGCATTATATCATATGGCAAACATGCGGTGGTCATAATGTTATGGCTGATCGGCGAATGAGTATGCTGACCAAAATATTAGGGACACCTTTCAGTTTGTGATGCTGCTGAACTGTCCCGGGTTATCGTCCCTAATATTTTGGTCAGCCTACTCATATGCATTAAGGTGACAAATTAATAGCACCACAAATTAATAGCAAAGCTGTTGCATTATATTCTATGGCATCAGTTTGTGATGCTGTTGAACTGTACTTAGTTATACTGAGCAGTGTCCCTAATATTTTGTCACCTTAGTGCATGAGCAGGCTGGCCAAAATATTAGGGACACCACTCTGTATAAACCAATACAGTTCAACAGCATCACACACTAATAGCAGAGCTGTTGCATTATATTCTATGGCAAACATGCAGTGGTCATAATGTTATGGCTGATCCGTGGTAGGAGTAGGCTGACCAAAATATTAGGGACACCTCTCAGTGTAACCCAGCATAGTTCCACAGCATCAGAAATTACTGCCCCAATAACAATCGTTCAAACACGTCAACGCCTCTCTCACACACATTCAATCAAAATTACACATAAAATTCCTCCTGAGGGGAGAATTCATTGCAGGGCTGTTACATTATATCCTATGGTGGACATGCAGTGGTCATAATGTTATGGCTGGTCGGTGAAATACACAAGACCTCACACAGAGGCAACTGGGATTTGAACTCTGAGTGAATTGTTGGCTGATTATTTGCAGTTTCCTCCCGTCGTTCAGTTCGGTTTAGGCAACATAACAAATGCGTTTAGTCAAAGTAGAAAAAAAGTTTTGGGTAAAAAAAGAAAAAGAAAAAAAGAAAGACCCTTTCGCAAAGTCATCCACATGTTCCTGAATGTCTTTCTTGCAAGAAAGAGTTTCTGACAGAAAACCTTTAGGGCAAACATTTCCCATATCCGAATGACTGGCTAAGGGCACCCGGGTACTTGTGGCATCTGCTTAAAATACATAAGCAAAGTTTTCAACGCGATCCCCCGTGGAAGGTTAAAAAAACAAAAGTTTCACTTTACCTCTGAAACGACTCGACTGCGTCTCACAACAGAGACGCTTGCAAACCGTCACCAGCTCAAACTCCCTCCCGAGTAGTACACCATGCAGCAGTGCAGCGTTTGCTCCTCTTCATATTGCAGTCAGCAGTGTGTGAAAATTTAATAACAGGGTTGATATCAAATGTCACATCTCAGCGGATCAGCCGTCCCCAGCCACTGTGCGACACCGCCGGAAAACACACACACACACACACACATGCGCGTGCAAACCAAACAAATTATCCCCGAATGAACAGCAATATTTATTATTTTTTTTCCCACCGCTATAAATTATTAAAGTCATCTTTAAAACGCCACTGAACTTTCAACCGCTCGGTTTCATGATTGGAATTTGGAGGAGTCGCGAGGGTCGCGCCGGTGTTTTGGCGCCGGAACCTTAAATGCTGCTGCAGCGTGTCAGCGGAGGTCACAGCGAGCAATTAGGCGGCAGACCGATAATGCAAATAATGACCTTCACCTTTACATGACCAGCAAACAATTGGGAAAATGCCACCGTTTTTCTCTTCTTTTTTTTTTTTCCCCCCCACATCCGGAATAAACGAGGAAAGAAACGAGCGCTCCCGCTCCGCCTGCAGCCGCCCGCAGCCTGACGCATGGCGCCGATTCAAGTTTTGAGAGTTTTTGCATTGAACCGCTTGGAAAATAGCCCCGACGCCCGGTGGCGGCGGGCATTAGCATGCGCATTGATCCCGTAATCATCGTGTTTATGCGGCGCTCCGCGTGGATCCCAAGCGTTTTTTTTTTTTGTTGTTTTATTTTTTTTTTTTTTTGATCACGCCAAACATCTCAAAGCTGTGAAAGCGCGTAATGCGGCACCGAAGACGCCTCGCCCACGTCTTGTCGGAATGAGACAAGAGCTGTCATATTTAGCTGCAAAGTTGTGCGCTCGGGGGACCCTCATTCAGGATGTTTTGAAGGGGCTTCAGATGCACGAGCACAAGCGCGCGCACGCGCACACACGGCCGCGCGTGCACTAATTGCCGTTTCTGTCATCGCGATGCCTCTCTTAAGCACTCAACGACTGTATCTGGGGTAATTACACCTTATTAATCCCTCTGAATCTACGGCGTGGTGCAGATCTGCTTTGTGGCAGACAGGAGAAGCTTTTGTGCTATTTGCGTGTAAGAAAATCAGCCTGCTTTTAGATGTGGTTGTGTGTTTTTATTTATTAATTTCTTCCTCCTTTCACAGTGCATGGGGGTACATGCTGCCAAATGAGCAGCTCGTGCTTGTATTTAGCATTAATGTATGAACAAGACAGCTCCCACAGCAACCCTTATATTTATTTAATGGGGTTTGTGTCTTACTGTAGTGCAACCTGTGTTGCTCTCTCCACATCGGGAATCTCAGCCGAGAAAGTGGCCATGATGTTAAATTCATGGCTCGACAGCTCGACATCCTACACATGCTAAAGAGATAACCAAGGGAAGGCACATGTAAGTAAATACATAAGTAAATACATAAGTAAATAAATGAGTGAGTGAGTGTGTGAGTCAATCAATCAATCAAACAATCAATCAATCACTGAGGGAGTGTGTATGTAACTAAGTTAATAGGAAAGTGAGTAAGTAAATAAATAAGTGAGCCTGTACATATGGAATATGGAAGTGAGTGGGTAAGTTAGGGATTAACAGTGATGGAGTGAGTAAGTAGGTAAGTGAGGGGACGTGTAAGTAAGTAGGTACTTGTGTCAGAGTAAATAAATAAGTAGTTGAGAGAGTATGTAAGTAAGTTGGTAAGTATATGGGTATTGTAAGCGAGGCAGTCAGTAAGTAATAGGTGAGTAAGTGAGGCAGTAAGTATGTGAGTTAGTACCAGTAGGTATGCAAGTAAGTGTAACAGAGTAAGTACATAAGTAGTTGAGTGAGTGAGTAAAAAAGGTAAGTAACTATATATGCACATGAGTGTGTACGTTTGTAAGTGAGTGAGTGGGAAGGCAAGTATGTAAGTAAATGAGGGAGGAAGTAAGAAGACAAGTATATTAGCAAGTGAGTGAGTAGGTAAGTAAGTGAGTGAGGGACTAAGTAAGAAGGGAAGTTTACCAGCGAGTGAGTGCGTGAGTCAATACTAAGTGAGTGTGGTAGGTAAGTAAGAACATAATTGAGGGAGTTAAGTAAGTAATGAGTGAGTGAGTGAGTGAGTGAATAGTTTTTTCTATATAACATCCTTTCTACACAGAGGGCACCATAGGGAAACAAATAAAATTGCACCAATAAAACAAAAATGAAAAGAGAAACAACAGATTAAACACGTCCACAGTTAAATCACTCACTCACTCACTCTCTCTCTCTCACACACACACACACACACACACACACACACACACACACACACACACACTGGGAGGCTCGGGTTAAACATAGAATGCCACCACGGCGATTAAGCGCCTGTTTACAAGAGTCCAGACACCTCGGACTCTCGAGGAGACTGAGGAGAGCGCAGGACGGGCGGCGGCTCCTCAGTCCTCAGTCTTTAAAACTGTGTCTGAGGGTCCTAAAAGAACGACTCACCTGGAGGTCTAAGTGCGGCGTTTGTGGGGCGACGGTGACCCGGATGGTGACCTCACAGCGGTCTAAAGACGGGTCGGCACCTCAAATCCAGCTGAACTTCAGCAAAATTACAACTCAGAGGGCGTTCGTTGGCGCCGCGGGGTCCAGGAGGAGCAGCCCCTCGGTCCTCCGTCCTTTTGAACATCACGCCAGGTGCCTTCGTTCCATAAATCCAGCGGGAGATGAGACACCGGGGGCGTCGCCGAAGCCACATAATCGCCTCGTTCGACTCGAATTCTGCTCGTGTCAGAGCCACAAAGCGACATCCATAACAAGTTTCCACCCCTGCAAACTTTTACAGGCCCATAAACAGCGTGTCCATATTCATATCCAGCTGGGCGACATCCGCAGCTGACGGTGCAGTTTGCGGGGAGAAGGGATGGCTGAAGTTTGCCCACCAGCCCCGTGAGGAATGAGAGTAGTAGGATGGGTGGAGGGAGAGGGGGGGACCATCAATTATGCAAAAACACAGTGCCGTTAATGCGAGCAACCTTGAAACGCTCGCCCGCGGGGAGCGGGGGGGGGGGGGGGGGTGCGCGATGAATCAAGAAAATTTTTGGGGGTGGGCGATCAATCACGGCGGACGTAAGCGCGGGCGACGAGCCCAGCCTTTCGCCCGCCGACGGTTCTTTATTGTCTTACTGCCAAACGTCAAAGCGCCGCCATCCACCATTCATGCCCCCCCCACCCCCCCGCCGCGTCCTCGCCCTGAGACATTCGCAATCCTACATTTGATTCACTGCCGCCCGCCTTATTAACTGGCTTTATGGATTTTATTTTGCCTACAAAATAAATAAGTGACCCGCAAAGCGTGCGCGGAATTCAAGGTTGGGGGGGGGTGGTTCTTTTCCCGCCGCTCCTCCTCGGGCCGGCCAAGGCGCGTTAAACCGGCATGCGCATGCATATTCATGCCCCGCACGCCGCCGCCGACATTAAGTGCACGCCAAGGCCCCTTGAACTCGCTCCGCCACGGGGGGTCGGCGGGAGGCGCATATGGCCGACTCGCCGGCGCCGACCCCGGCCGCCGCGCTCTTATCGTGTCATGACGATTCCGCTCACACTTCTCGCAGATGCTTAAGTTTTTCAAGCTCCGCCCCCCTCTCCTTCCCCCGCCCTCCCGTCTTCCCCTCAGAACCCAAAGCTCAGGCATCCAGCGCCGGTGCCTGCCAGGTCACCGAGAAAAAAAAAAGGCCCGGCCGCGCTCTCCCCAGCCCAACCGGTGAGTCATGAACTAAAGAGCGTGGTGCCTGATTCGCAACGGCGAGGGCTCGCTTTCAGCCGGCGGGAACCGGAAGTCCACGTTCATAAATAGTAAGAGCCGCTAAAAATAGCCCGGCATATCCTCCTTAAAAAAAAAGAAAAAAAAGGGGGTTTAATATCTCTAGATCCCTTTCCTGATGAAAGTCACATGATCAGCTAATGTCAGAGGAGAGCAGGACATAATCGTGCCGCCAAGTGAGTGTGTGTGTGCGTGTGTGAGGGAGGGAGGGTTCCTCTCTTGGGTAGGGAAATGTTGACTGCTGGTGATTTAGTTAGCAGCGGTAGAGTGATCCAGATAATACACTTATCCGCAGCCCCTGGTTGGGGGGGGATTGAGGGGGGGGCTGAGAGCCACCGACATCTGATTAGATTCGGCGCAGATAAAAGGATCACGGGGAGTCACATGTCTGGTTTATTACTGGGCGACTTTGGGAGTCTATCGGCGGCATCAACATCAGATAATAAAGTGATGACTAACCGCGTTTAATCTTCAGCCGGGAAGCAGAGTTTTGTTTATCGTACTTGCGGTTTTTTTAAAAAAAAAATTTTTTTAATTATTATTCGGAGCAGCTGAGCCGGAAGAGATTTATTTCCAACACATGTCACATCTTCTTCCTCAAGCCCCCCCCCCGACCCACCCACACCCACACACACCTCGTCTGGCCGGGCGCAATGACAAGCATGCTTTTAGGGCAAATTTTAAAAATAGTTTCCGGGCTTCTCTTTCCAGAAACTCAATATTCGGCTCAATTTCAAGGATGTTTCGGGACCTTGAATTGAATACGTGACCCGGCAGGTGTCTGCTTGTAATTGCCGCCGCGGCGGCCGGCGATGCGCCGGTGGAGCAGGGTTTTTTTTTTTTTCTCCTGTCCTGAAACAAGACTCAGGTCCCCGGGAAGTGCGATTTTTAAAGAGCATGAAGGAGAGATTTGAGCCTTATGGTCTTTGAAAGGAGTTCTGAAAAAAAGAAGATATATCACAGCCTATCTTCTAGATTTATTATTAAAAAATCCTCCACGGAAATCCTGGTTATTGTTACAAATGTAAAAGGCGCTCTGAGGGACGAGGCTCCATCCTCAGGCCCCCCTAATTTAATAGAGAATGAGGTGTCACATGCCGCTGAGAACAGGTGGCGCTCAGGTTTAGGCGCTATGTTGCTGCGGCGGCGAATCCGCGTCATCTGAGAAACGGGGGTGTTTTGTCGTGTTTTTTTTGTTTTACCGCGCCCGCCGTCGCCCCTCAGAATAAAAGACAGGCAAACGTCTCCGTCCGCCGGCTCTTTGATCCTCGGCGAGGTTCCCGCGGCGCAGCTGCTTCCTCTCCCGCGCTGATTGATTTGCTCAACCCGCCCTCGCGGCGGCTCGGTCGCCGCTCTTTTCAAGTGTCCCCCCCTACCCCCCACTTCCCCTCCACGCCCCCATATCCTCCTCGTCCTCAAAAAAACCCCAAAACATTTCTCTCAAAAAACGTTTAAATCCCGGCCCACTGATGACAAGCAACCGAAAAGGTGCGGTTAAGATATTTAACCTGAAGGCAAAATGTTTATCGCCTTAAGTGCTGGAGGTAATAATAATAATAAAAATGTGTATCTGAAAGAAGACAATCGATTAAATTTTCACCTGTTTGACCCCCCCCCCGGCCCCCTGGATGGTGCCTCGGGTCAATCAGGTCAACCCGCATCTAAGCTGCATTTAACTACTTATTTGCCCATTTAACTAAAAAAAGATGGCGCCCAGTTTAAAGACAGTATAGACGTTCGGGATGGAGCTTTTTTTTTGACGCATGATTTTATTTTATGGGGCCTGGAGAGGGAGGGGAGGGGGGCTTAGTGGGTCCCACTAATAGTCTGTGACATCCAAGAAAACAGTGGTTTGCGAATGCCTGGCGGAGCCTGGCGCAGCCTCGCCTTCTGCACAGGCTTCTTCTTCCATCAGGCTTTTAATTACGAAGCCAAAGGAACTTTTCTTATCTCCATTCTTGTTTTTTTTTTTTTTTTCCTCCACCGCGCTCCTTCTTTGGCGCTCCGTGGGGACTCCGCTGCGAGAGGGTGCTGGGAGCAGAACGGCATTTTAATTCCACCCCTCTTCCCCCACACCCATCACACACACAGGCACAAGCGCGCGCGCGCACACACACACACACGTGCGCATCCGGCGACAATCAAATACACCCTGATTCCGCTCTAATTACGGGCTCCTCTCACACTTTGACACGACCCCGGGCGGAGCTGCGGAGGAAAGCCGCGTGATCCTGAGCGCGACGGAGGCGCCTCTAGCGAAACCGAGCGCCAAATGATTACTCGCCGTCAATCTTTTCCCGCCACCAGTGGATGTGGATGGCGGGAGAAGACGAAAAAACCCCCAAAAAAAAAAAAAAACCCAAAAAACAAAACACTGAGCTGCTCATTTCTTCTCAGCGGAGCGCCGCTATCGTTTCATCTGCAGCGGCAGCTGCTGAGATGATTTCTCCTCTCACCCTCCAGTGTTACACCAATTGGAAAGCTCCCTTTTTATGCAGAGGGAGGGAAAGGGAAAAAAAAAAAAACTCAATAAATGGAGCAAATCTACTCATCAGCCCCGATATAGCAGAAAAGTGTTGCTCTCTGTTACGCTGATCCACACACACACACACACACACACACACACACACACACACACACACACACAGAGCTGTGTTTCCATCACTACAGAGGACTGCTCTGGACTCACACTCATTTCCTTGAGGCAAACCGTCGCCTCGTTTTCACGATGCAGCGGCTCCTCAACCGAAAACCCGATGATCCACATCACAGGGCCTTGATTTTTTTTTTTTCCGTCCCCACAACATGAGAAACATGCCGGCGCCGAATCTTGTCGCCGTCACGGAGACAGACGACGCCTGTAACAATCAAAAAAGACGACGCCTTTTTTATTATTTTTTTTATTTCCTCGGCTCAATTCGGCCCATTTCAGTCGGATTTCTGGCGACACCTTCTCGCGAAATAGTGTCATCCATGCAATATTAGCAAAAGAAAAAAAAAACGCAGCTGAGGGTGTTGCCTCGTCGCGCAATATCAGTTTTGTCATAAACCCATAACGCGAGTCGTCTGCCGGGCTCCCGTCACCTCCAATCCGCCCGAGCGGAGCGACGGAGGTTGAGCGGCTCTGGGAGTCGCGCAGCCCGGCGCCTTCCAAGCGCGGCGGCAGCTGCCGCGGCGACGGAGGGCCTGGCGGCAGGAGTGAAAACCCAAATCTCCTCAGATTATTCTCGCGCCCGGAGGCCTTGAAAGATTTGATTAGGAGCCGCCGCTGCTTATTATTTCTCCGGTTTTTCGAAACTTCGTGGGGCGCGCGGAGGCGGGGGGGCGAGGGTGGGGTGTCGTGGGGTGGCATTGATCGTTTCCACTTCTGTGCTAGTTGGAACGATTCCTTTATTGTTGTGGACGTGCATCGGTGTTGCAGTGGCGATTCGGTGGGAAAATATCAAGAGCGACGCAAACTGATGCTGGAAACAGTTCATGCATATTTGATATGTGGTCCTTTACTTCGGGGGGGGGCACCGATAGTGAGTCGCTGGTGTGTCAGCAGTGGACACAAGGTTGCAGGGGAATGATGACGTGTCCTTCAATGCGGCAGCTCCCGTAATCCACAGGCGCAGGTTTTTTTTATCCCTTCCTTTTTTTTTTTTTTTTTTGCTTAAATTTCCCACCGGGAGGCCTGCCAGTGCAGCGGATTTCTCCACTGATGACAACATGACACTGCCCAGATGAGCCTGACGGGGGGGAGCGGCGGGATGAGAGCAGGCGAGTCCCAGAAACGTAGCCACCGACAGGACAGACATCTTGTCCTCAGAAGCGACGGAATAATTATCCTCGTTGATGCACATCCGTGATAAAAGTTGCATTACTTTTTTTTTAAAAAAAACTTCAATGAAGAACGGTGGCGGCGGCGGCGCTCGGGTGATATCTATTTTTTAATAAAACGTGTTTTCAGTTCAAACATCAATTATTCTGCCAAGTTAATTATTCCGCTTTAATCGTTACATATCTGGATATTCAATCATTCTTTTATTTGGGTGCGGAAAAAAAAGGACGTTCAGCCACATGGCCGAAGGGTGCGAAAGAAAAAAAAATAGTAAAAAATCAGCTCAGCAAGTGAAGGTGAACGCGAGACAGCGACACCCGAACACTCGCAAGGTGTCCAGAAGCAAAAGGTTCTCACAAAAGGCCATTCATCATATTTGTCTCAAGCATTTCTGCTTTTTTCCCCCCTCCCACCCTTACAATGTGCTGCTAATGAACATAAATCAAGAGCAGAAAAAGCAGAGAAAAACACATTTCCTGCAGGAAAATAAAACCCTCAGAGGAGCGTCGGTGACGTATTCAACGTGACGAGACTCGGTTTGCATCCGAAGAAGATTTTTGCAATTGCAAGCGTCCCAAAACGAGCCCAGGAGCCAGATGCCCTCTAGTGGCTGCTTACTGTGACGGAGACGAGGATGAAATGAGATGATATTCGATATGTCGAGAGAGTCGGCATGAGAGGGGGACGGAGGCATGAACGGGGGCGCCAGACGCTGAAGCTCATTTGTTTTTTTTTTGTGCCTAAACCATAGAAATAAAGATAGACAACCTGAGAACTCATTAAAAGTGAAGCCTGAAAGAGCTGGATCGCCCCCTGGTGGATGGCAGAAGTACAGGTCATAAGCGTCTCCATGTTAGAGGTCAAGACTTGGACCAAACTATAAAAAAAAAACAAAATATACTTTCTCCTCAGAGATTTTTCGATAGTTCTTAACATTTTTGCGGCAGGTTTGGTTTTAATCAGTCATTCGAGGCTATAAAAACGGAGCGACATCTCGATTGACGCGGCGAGGCGTTCAAGGACCTCTGCTTGCAAAACTGTGCGCAGGAATATTTCCCGGCGGCACAAACTCTGGGCCCAGATGACGTCAGCGGTGAAAGAAGAAGACGCGAGCATCCGTATTTGTTATATTTTGGCTTCATTTTTTTTTTTTAACACATCCGAGCAAGCGGAGCCACGTCGTCCAGACAGTATACAGATAAAGTACAGCTCACGGCAAAAAAAAAAAAAGTAAATAAATAAATAAATATTGACACTTCATAAATCATCATGAGTGATTTGTGACGCTTTGGAAGGCACAAAACGTGCTCATGGGTCATATCGCAGGACTGGAACAAGCATTTTCCTTTTCATCACATTCTACGCTGTCCAGTGCTGCATCGCGTCTCATCTTCTAACAAGGACACAACTCTGTTTGTTTGTTTGTTTGTTTTGTTTTTTTAATGGCTTTTTATAATTCTGTCAAAGGCTCACAGAAACTCGTTTTGAAAAATTCCTCAATGTCTCTTTTATGTGACTTCCATACGGGGGAGGGAAGAACAGGCGACGCGATGGAGGAATTCGACAAAAAAACAAAAAAACGAACAGAGCAGGAAAACCGACCACAACAAGCGCTGACGTGGATGAAGCCGCGGGAAAACCTCCCCCGCCGGTTGCGCGCACGCCGAGCGGTAACACCGATCCCCCAAAAAATCGACTTTTGAGGTCCTCGCGACATTTTCAAAAAAGCGCCCCCCCCCCGCTCGAAGCCCCCTCCGTATTTCCATCAACCGCGACACACATTCATTTTTCTTCGCGGGACGCCGCTGATCCCAAACATTCATTCATAAACAGGAATAATTGCTGCCCCACGGGGGGGGGGGGGGAATTAAGAATTGTCCTTGAAGGTCAGGCTCGATCCCTCCCCTCCCCCCCGCCCTCGCCGGGCTGCCGTCCACGGCCCCGCTGAGCCGGTCCCGGGCAGCTGTTCGACATCGCTATTAACCTGAGCGGAGCCGGCACATCCATAAATCTGTTTGGGATGTGGCAGCTGCTCAAGGGGCGGAGAGGTATTAAGCGTAGATTTGCAAGAATGAAAATGCCCCCCACCCCCCACCCCCCCTTATAATCTCTGGTCTTTTTAACACGCAAAGACGAGCCGCACGCGCGCGCGTGCTTACGCAACGCGTCGGCACGCCGCGCCGGCACGCCGCGCCGGCCTGCCCGGACGTCTGACAGGAGGCATGCGCCGCCGCTCGGACGCCGGCTCCCATGCCGTCGCTCGGGGGCTCCGAAACGCTCGCCGGCGAGGGTTGCCGCCGCCAGCCTCGTTTCCCGTCCCCCCTGCTCCCTCCCCACCGTTTCGGGCGCTCCTCAGCAAGTGGCGCTCGGGGATGGCGTTTCCGCAGCACATGAAAGCCTGCTCCAGCTCACGTTCACTACAAACACGGCGCGGCGTTGTCAGCGCGAGGGATGCGACCCCGAAAAAGAGCCGTTTTTTTTTTCTTTTTTCCTTTTCTATCAAAGAGGAGTCAAATGAAAGCGCAGGAGAAAGCACAGGATGATGCTACGGCAGGCTGACGCGGCGGCGGATCTTCTCCGGGCGAGCAGGCTAATCCGGAGTCTCCCGCAATGTCCTCTGGGTTGGAACTGAATGGACACGTCGAACATGTGAATCTGCGGCCAGCAAACATTGAGTCTTTGAGACTAGAACCATGTAATTATGTAAGGACCCCCTTTAGTTTGGGATTTCATGGAAGCAACAAACAGTCGGAATACTTAGCTCCCCGGTCCCCGTGGCCGTGGCCTTGATCTTTTTGCATCAGATCCTTTAGGAATCAAAGGCGCGATCTTCACATATCTCCAGAGCGGCTTTGCTCGCGCCGCCAAACACTTCCACGTTCGCGTCAATCCAAGGCACCACGTTGCCGGGCATGTACGCCGAGCAGTTGGCCAGGCCCATGATGTCCACGGGCCGTAGTACACGGTCCCACATGTTGAACTGGCTCAGCTCGCCAACAAAGGCCTGGGTGGCATCAAAACGGCCTCCAACTACGTCCTTCATGGAGAAGCAGAAGATCAGACACAAGTTTACTTCTGGGGTGGGTAGAGGGGGGGTGCGAATGTAAACAGACTGTAATTAAAATGAATCAATTCTCTTTGATTTTCATCACGCTGCCAAACGGCGGCGGGCATTTTTCCGTCGCGGCGCCACTTTCAAGACGCCTCCAAAAAAACCAAAAAAAAAAGAGAAAAAAAAAACTGTGCAATCTGCAGCAATCTCACCTTGCGCGTAGGACTGGAACATAAATCAACACAGCCCTCCTGTACGCGCCCAACTCGCTCGATATGAATTAATGACTCGCTCTGAGGATGCGTCACGGTGCTCGGCGCTGTCATGGAGCCCAACTCCGGGGCTGATCCGCTAACGAAACTCCCCAAGTGCTTAATGTTGCAGTTTAGAGGCAAGCGAGTGAGGTAATACTCAAAAGGGGGCCGCAGTAGCGTGAGAAGAGCCTGTTTGCCGGCTCCCCCCCTCCGCCCCTCGCTCCCCCGCTCCCTGCTTCGCGCCTCCGGCACTGAGCTCAAGGGAGAATACACACGGGGATCACACCGACACAAAGGGAAAAAAAATAACACACATTCCTGCAATGCGCGCACACACACACACACACCTACAATTCTCTGATGCGCTCACCTGCTCCTGGCCCAGGATTATCACCCCTCCAGGCTTAATTGGGTGCCAGGGGGCCAGGTTGTCCCCCGTGCCCAGACGCTCGCCATCCTGGTAAGCCTCCCAGAACCCGTCTCTGGTCGTCCAGGTGATGCAGATGTGGTGCCAGCGCCCGTCACTCACGGAGAGAGGGAGCTGCGCCACCTGGTCAGGGGTGGGTTTTTTTTTTTGTTTTTTTTGCAGAAAGAGGAGGACAGGTTTAGCGGGAATCGCCGAAAAGCAAGCAACAAAGGGCGGCAATTATAGGAGGGTTAGCGCTGGAAGAAGACGCGGCGCTCAGGCGGGAATTCTCCAGATGAGCCGCGGCCACGTACAAAAAAAAGTACACAGGTGACATCAAGGGGGAGAGCATCCTTCAAAGCAGCCGGGCGGGGCGGCTAGCAGCAAAGCGGCGGCGGCTTGCGCGCGTGCGTGCGTGTGTGCATGCCGCCGCTTTGTTTCCGCACATCAAAGGGAAACACAACCGGCTGTTTAACTAGCCCGACGCGGTGACGTCGCGGCCCGCCGGGGCTAGCGCAACACGATTTTGCTTAACGTGAAAGAGCCAAA
Source organism: Dactylopterus volitans (assembly GCA_901007715.1). Classification (NCBI taxonomy): domain Eukaryota; kingdom Metazoa; phylum Chordata; class Actinopteri; order Syngnathiformes; family Dactylopteridae; genus Dactylopterus; species Dactylopterus volitans. The sequence continues at coordinate 25,892 of CAAKHG010043704.1, forward strand.
GAGCTGCGTCGCAGTTGGATCCGGCGTCACTGGCGATTTACCGGCCCGGATAAAAGACGCCAGATCGGTAAAAATGGCCGCATCGTTACCGTAAAGTCACGGCGGAGAAGTCCTGAGCCTCACCGTTCAACGCTTTCACATCTTATGAATGAGGGACGGGGGGGCGATAAAAAGTGTTACATAAGACAACGGTCATGTTTCGAACACAAGGAGCTGGAAATGTAGCTGCTGGACCTGCGTGAACATAAGAACTCATCGGCAACCGATCGCAAACTTGAGCTCGAAACTGCTTGGTTGTTCCACGGCAGGAATGATCATCTTCAATAGGCATAATTAGTTCGTTTGACTTGTCCCTGATTTAAAAAAAAAAAATAAATAAATCAATCAAAAGCTCATTTTCCAAAAAGACATATCGACATATTTGCCACTGCATCACATTAAAAAAAATTATGTTTTTAGCTTCCCAGCACCAGTGATACAGCAATATTTTTTCTAACCCTTTGCCATCTTCCAGTAAATATCACGGCACACAGAATCCTTGAACCCTGAGTCCCATATGCCTGTTATTGCTCTACTTGCAACATGCGAAAATGCTTCAATAAATATATGCATACATATATATACATAGATATTTCTCTTGCAGTCCTGGGTGTCCCACATGTTATGCCACGTTTTCTCGCTCCTCAGCCAACATTATGCAGAGCAAGGCAAATTGTGTCTATACACAAGCAGCCATTTACTGTCGGCGGCCAGCGCTGCATTCTAATAAAGCCTGCTAGCAAGTGAGTTACTAATTAGCCCTGTTTGGGATATCAGCGCAATCCCCAGATGGGTCCAAAAAAAAAAAAAAAAAGAATGACATTAGCATGAAGCTAACTACCTGGAGCTCGGCGACTTTCCTTTTCAAGTCTTTCCAGACCTCCTTTGCGCTATCCGGCACCCCAGATTCCTTCCTTTGTCTTTGGTACAGTAATTTGCGCGGGGTGTCTGAGTAGGTGTGTGAATATGACTGACACGGCGCCGGGTTCGTGTTTATTTTCTGACGCGCGAGAGGCCTTTTATGTTGCGTTGTTGTTGTTGTTGTTGCTGCAAAGAATGCGCGTTAAAAATGCATGAATGATGAATAATTGGATAAATCTGAAATAAACCCGCGTTACTCGGGAGTCTCTCCGAAATTTTGTCGACCGCTAATCCATGACAACATCATCATCATCATCATCACAAAGCCCCGAGCATCAGATTACACATGCATACTGTACGTGCCAAAAGAACACGGCGTTCGCGTTGCACAAGACCTTCAGATTAAACTCCCGGCAGTGGTGTTTGATAGCGGGGATGGCACGGCACCGAAAAACGTGGGAAACCAACGGTGAGGCGTCAGCGGAGGACGCCAGCAGGGGTGTTGTTCTCCGATGAAAGGCCCCCCCCGCCCCCTCCGCGTAGCCATCCACAAGTACAGAACCCGAACGACGCGGCACTTTTAGAACGCCGTCGAGGCTGCCCTCCTGCGCGCAGCCAAAAAGAGCAAGTGTAAAACAATGGGCGCCGGGCGGGCCGTGCTATCGCTATGAAAACCGGTTCGACTCGCTCTTATCTGTTCCCAAATGCACTACAACTTCCTTTTTCCCAGCGTCCCTTTTTTTTTTCCTAAATGTCCCTCGTTATGAACTCTCCTCCGCAGCTCATCTTTCCGCTCATCTGCCTTAAACGCATGTATAATGCATTGGCAAAAGGGGAAAAAGCTGCGAGGAGGCCTGCCTGTGCCAATAACGCCCAATGTAAAACAAGATGGAGGGTGAGGGGTGGTTAATCCTCCACCTACCTAAAACAAATAAATGAATACATAATCATCCAGAGCTGCGCCGTTGGAACGCACATCAAGTTATTGCAACTTGATCACGACGACGTCTCCCCGTCATGTCGCCGTCGCGCCGCCTCGGCGCAAACGCGGCGCAGCCCTCGACAGGAGGCAGCGAGAGCCAGACCCTGGAATCAGCACACATGGCGGCGCGAGTCCTCTGATGAAATCGCTGTTATTCTTGGGCGAGCGCGGAATGTAGGTCAATGATATTAAATGTTTATCGGGTGCAAAAAAAAAAAAAAAAATTAAGCATTCCGAGCCGATGGCCGGCGTTGTTACACGCCGACCGGAGCGCAACGCATGTGTTTAATTGGCTGATCCACATTTTATCGCAGCCAGCAGCGCGCAGGAAACCGGGGCACATCCTCTGATGAGCTGAGCGCCGTTTTTTTTCTTCTTTTTTTTTTTCTTCTTCCAGGATGTACCCACCTTATCGTTAACGAGCAGCTCGATGGGGTTGTTCCCCCACTCGATGAGGACGATCTCGTTGGCCTGTCCCGGCACGCCGTATGAGAACGGCGTCCCGATCCCGGGAGTGGCGCTGGACTTGAGCCACATGCAGACGGTGAAGGCATACATCTCCGGCAGGCTCTTCTTGATGCGCCCGTACAGGTAGTTCGTGCGCAGGGGGAGGGACACCTTGAAGTCCTCCGGCGACTTGAAGGCGTTGTTACCTGTTGGAAGATCATGAGGTTACTGCGATGATATCCTGCCATGTTCCTTTTAATATGCCCTCTTCTGCTGATAGTGGAGATCTTAGCAAAGGTCTCCCGGGAGGGTGACAATAATGGTGGTGAAATTATAAAAGGGAAGATTAAATGTAAGATGAGGATGACCAGGATGAGAGACAGCGAGGTCGGCGATGCCTGGTGAGCATCAGTTGGGAGACGAGCTGATGCCTGTAAACTAGCCTGTTAGCTGCCGCAACCACCAATGCTCGTTGTTATATTTGCTCTTATTATCATTAATAGTGTTACACACTGATACTTTAGCTGATTATGGGGATTTATAGTTGTTATAGTTTTACAGTTGTGTGTCTGATCAGTAAAAGAAAGACAAGAGATACATATTCCAAAGACGTAATAACATATTCTACACACTGAAGAAAGAACTCTCATTAATGAAATTTTTGTGATGTTTTCATTGTTCAATTTTTTTTTTTTAAATTGAATTTCATTCATTCATCTTAATATACAGAATTCTGTTTAATTCAAAAATAACATTAGGGTGTAATTTGTGGTCGCGGGGAATGAAGGAGGGGGGCAGATTAAAAATCAGAAAAATCGAACGTTCTGTTGAACGAGCGCTGTTACGGATAAACGGCGAAATTACATATTTTAGGAAGAACTGAGAAAACAACTCAACAGCTGCAGCTGCAGCAGCACTTGTGCAAATGAGAACACTGATAACGAGACTTAGCTTTGTTAATGTTATTGTTGTCATCGGTCTGTTAGATCGCAAAAATATGCTGATCTGAAACATCCTCAACAAAAAACAGCAGATATCGGCGGCTACCCCACCAAGACTTGGTGAAATCTGCATGATGTCAATAGTCAGTTGTATTTTCAGGTGTAAAAAAAAACTAACATTTAACATAAATTCAGGTCTATTAAAAAAAACAAAACAATCTTGGAAATCTACAAGTGGCTGTTTATCGACAAAGCCCACTAAAATATGATGGATCAGTACAATCTGGGCCACAAACCGCCTCCAAAGTCTCGCCCATTGCCTCCAAATGCATTTGCAGATATCTGTCAGATTAACAAAACACGTTTCCTATGCATACTGTTTTCATACACATGCATATTCATCTCACCTGAGTGAACAGAAGCCTTTAGACAGACACGCCTGAAGCATTTTTATGTTGGGCCGCCGCCACCAGTCATGTTTGACAGCTGTCTAATATCCAGTCATTTTTCGAATACAAGATGGCAACTGCGGTATGGATCCACTGGTGCATCCCTCCAATGTGGCGGGGAGAACTTAAACATTAACTCTCAAAATGCTAAACAGCCCCCTCTAGCTAAGACACCGGAGTAGTTGCCAAAAAAAACAAAAAAAAAAACGCAAATGCAAAGCTGTGAGTTTACTGCACCGAAACTTGTGCTGGATCAAGTGATGCACGCTGACTGCTGGAAAGGACAAACGTGGGCAAAACCAGGCGCCGCCAAACCATCGCAGGCCCGTGCATAAAGGCAGAACTCCAGCAAACAAGAGCGCCGGCCAAGAGTTCATGATCGAGGCGGACGGGCCGCGAGCGAGAGAGGCGGCCCGTGAAAATTTGAAGAGCCAACGAAAATAAAACACGAATCTGGCTTTAACAGAATGTTTGTATCTTAGCCATTGTCTTGTGAAAACAACAACAACAACCCCCCTCCCCTCCCCCCGTCCCCACGCACCCCCCGGCCCCTTCCACTCAGCCTGCCGCTGCAACCCACACAGGGGAGGAAAAAATCCAGAGCGACCGGGACACGCTGTCAAATCACAGCCACGAGCGGGCGAAACAACCGCTAGACGTCTGCTTGACAAAAGCATCCAAAAAGCTCCGCCCCCCCCCCAAAAAAAAAATCACTGCAGAGTCGAAGCTACCTGACAGCATTCTGAAATAAAATGAAAGGCACGCAAAGTTCATATCCAGTGCGACTGCACCAGCTCCTTATTTCGCACAGGGGAGTTTGTCTTTACGTACATAGCTTCCACCCCCAAGCCAAACCGCCTCAAACGGCCGATGACTGAATCAACCGAGTCTCAGGAAATATGGTAAAAC
>CAAKHG010043712.1:0-13392 GCA_901007715.1 Dactylopterus volitans
TGGGACTTCCGTCTCATTATCCATCTTTTTACTTTTTTTCGAAACGCAAAACAAAAACCAGCGGAAAAACACCACAAATTGCACTACAGTAAAATAAAGTTATTTACAATACTTCTCTCTCAAACTAAAAAAAACAAAAAAAAACAAAAAAACGTGCAAGATCCTGGTTATTAAATGTGTCAGCAAAGTTAATTGCTAGATATAATTATCCCGGTGACACACTCCAGCCTCCGTAGAGGTCATGACCCTAATAAAAAGCCAGCACAGGATAGAAGCGACACTGACCTCCGAGGCGCAATATTGATTCAAATATAGAAAACCTGACACTGTCATTTGTTGTGAAAAAGGTTTCAAAGCCGATAAAAACACAATGAAATGTTTAAGAAGGCGGTCCGGCGCCTTTAGGAGCTGGATGAACGGTGGATTGGACGCAGCGGGTTGTATTTTGGCTTTATAAAGTACAGGATGTACTGATGGATGTAACAGATGCCGTGTTGTGGGCTTCATAAATCCTTCATAATCTGAACCTGATCCCCGTGCTGGGCCTCCTGCGCGATGCTTCTGCACAGTCACACCGAGTCCGTTCATCACACACACACCGCGCGGCAGATTGACATAAAAAATAAATAAAAAGGGAGAATATTAAAAAAACAAAAACAAAAAAAACTGCACCATAAGACACACGTAAGGAAGAAATGTAAAATGGCAGGATGGCTGGTCGAGCCCGCAGAACACCATTTCCCACCATGCAATGCATGCGACCACCACCACTCCTCCCACTCCCCTCCCCCTCGTGCAACACACACACACACACACACACACACACACACACACACACACACACACACACACACAAACAATCCACTCACATTCACTTCCCTGCCAGATGGGGATTCGGCAGCTAAGATTTGAGAGACGCCTGCGATTTAAAAAGGCAGTGGCGATGCTGCGGCGGATAAAGCTGCACGGGCTGCGTGCAGGGTTTCCGCAGCGACGGCTCGGGATGACATTTACAGTTTCCCTTTCACATGAAAAAAAAGGTGACATTGGAGGATAAAACGTGGGGAAGGTGGGGGCTGGGGTCGGTTGGTTCGAACGGGCTATAAATAGGGCCCCCCCCCCCCATTTTGCATCATCCACTCTCTCAAATTCCTCTCCGCCGGCAGAGTTAAAGATTAGTTTAAGTGATTTAATAAAAAAGGGATCTCGGCGCTCAAAGAGGATCCACCCGTCCGTGACCTGCAAAAGCCATCATCTCTAAAGACCTTGGGACACAGCTAAGCTATCATCTACTGCATTTTATTAAAAAAAAGAAAAACAACAACAACAACATAGCCCAATGTCATCCAATGACAGAGGAGGCGGCGTGCAGGCTCGTGGCTTTAGAGGTGGCACTCCACGCTCCAAACCGTCCAACGTGGACACAAATTCGACTTAAACATCCAAATGGCCGTGTTCTTCTTACCCCTCACCTGCAGGCTCGCCGCCTCGGCTCGGGTCCACATCCTCTGGGGCCTTTTGCTGCCCCTGTGCATTTCTCGCCGCCGCTTTGTTTACATGGGCTCATTACCCGAAGCTGGGAAGCGTGTGGCACCCTGCCGCAACGGCATCTCACCAGCCGGGGCAGCACTTTGACAGCACAAAGCCCAGCTTGAGATATCATCACCGAGGATGAGGGCAGCACATACAACAGGCCTGGGTGGGCTAAAAGGTTACCACACAGTAGAGGACGTGGATTTGGCTGCCATTGTCAGCATCCTTCCACGCAGAACTTGACTTAAGGAAGGGAAAAAAGAGGACTGTGTTGAAAACCTACCTGCCAAGATGTGACTGAGGGATGTGAGATGGGAGAATCGGCCAGGCTTGCACGGATGGTGACAAGCTTGGATGGTAAAAAAAAAAAAAAAAGGTGGCAGGGTCCACCTGGGGGATTACTGCCATATGTCAGTCAGCGGGCAGTGAAGCAGAAAGGACGCGGGGTGAGCCGACACGCAGCTGGACGGGTCCCCTCAGTACCGCGGCTAGGATGATCAAACCAGCTAAATCGCCCGAGTGTGAGCGGGCAGCGGCGGGGAGAGGAGCCCCTGCCTCGGCGTAAACAAGCCGCGTCGAGCCGCGGACAGACGCGACGGGGGGGCGGGGGGTCACTTCTGCTAACACGACCGGGACGGACAACAACAATAGCTGCGCCTCTCGACGACGGCCGAACCGGGGCAGAGCCTCGGGGGCAGTCGGTGGGACGCCGAAACGCGGCGGCGGGTTGCCGACGAGCGCACGCACGATGACATTCGAAGCAAAAAAAAAAAAAAAAAAAACCCAAAACGAGTCGCGTTCGAGCGGCGGCTAACGGCTAATTACTCACCTATCGTCCGTGATGCGCTAGCTTGACGTCGTCGTCTTCTTCTTCTCTTCTTCTGCGTTTCTGTTTTTATTTCCTGTGTCGTTTCGGGGTTCGGGGCGGACGGGTCCAGTCGTCGGTATCCAGAAGCCGCCTTCTTCGTATATGACACCGTCGAATTGTTGTTTTTGTTTTTTTAACGCTGCCTTCGCCCTCAAATGGCCAGTGGCTTTTCCCAGTTTATCTTGAGCTGACAGTTTGCGTGGAAGGTCCAGGGGAAACTTTACTGTTTGACAACCCGGCGTATTTATACAGTGTGACTCGCCCACACCCCCGTGACGACAGGAACTACTTTCTTTGTATCGTACCAGCTGCAGCCTTCTTGTCATCTCTCGCAAATTACCCGTTTACACGAGTGCTGCCCCCCTCCCTCTTTTTCCCCTCTTTGCTAGCAAATCATTTTTTTTAAGTGGGTTGCGTGTTAAAAAGGGCTGGTTTGAATAGCAAAACGCACAACTAGCACGTTAGTCCTCGCTGTTCAGACGCGTCGCTGATCCTTACGCGTCGCTCGGACGCGGCAATGCCCGAAGTAACAGAAAACAAACTCGTTTTTTTTTTTTTATAATCACACAATACCTGTTTTAACCTTGAGTGGTTCTAGTTTGCTTTGCGGATGGATATTTGTAGTTTCCCCGCGGTGCCGGGGCTTAACAATTTGCTAAAAATATAAGTGGTGATAGCAACAGAGTTTCTATTGGCTGAGCCGGGGGAGGACCCTCACGTTATTGGGCAGCGGCGTGCGCTCGGCGGTTAAAGCGACTTGACTTTGCAGAGGGGGGTTGTGGGAAATGGCGTTCTTATGCGTACGTTTCCATCTCCATTTAACGTTTTCGTTAACGGATGAACAGGAATTCGGTTGTTGTGAAACATTCAACAATACCCCGAGAGGCGAGGGGAAAAAAGAGAAATAAATAAATAATATTAAGTAAAAAAAAAAAAAAGTTCAACAAAATAAAATATAAACAAGTGTAAATTAAATTGACTAAACTTAACTCATTGGGGGTTTAATCGTTGCATAACAAGACAGTCGTACGGCACTGCCACCCTTTTGATTGACTTAATATGAGGTTCACAAACCTTTACAGCATTTGTGAGTAGCCATTCATCTGATATTCAGTATCTTCTGGAGAAAATGGACATGTGTTGTCATCCAGTTTAAACATTGCCCTTAAATATTCTTTACATGGATTAATATCATAAATGTTTTTGAAATCAAGTCCTTCATTTTGGATACATTCTTATAATTACATATTGTATGTAGTCATTTGAATGTTGATTGTTGTTGATAGCTGATGTTGATTCTACATGCCTAAATTGTTTGAATGTTTTTTTTTCGTTGACAGAGTTTGTGTTGTCTCTGGTGGGAGTTAGTTTATAAGTTATATAGATTGTAGGTTCAATATTTACACAATGCGTGTTGAAATGATATGAAAACACACAAACACCTACATATCACCAAATGTGACATTTAGACCAATTGTTTTCATATCATACAGGCCAGAATAGGGAGACATGAAATGATATCAATAATAATAATAACAATAATAATAACAACAACAACAACAATAATAATAATAATACATTTTTTTATAAAGCGCTTTTCAGGTACTCAAAGACACTTTACAGAAGGTCAAAACAACCATGTCATAATAGACCAAAGCACAAACAGTACATCAAAATATAAGCAAGCAAATCAAAATGCAGTTAGCAGTTAAGTGTGGGTAAAAAACAAGAAGGGAGTAGGATGGCATTAAAAACAGATAAGTTGGTGACGAGTAGATAAAAAGTAGCTAAACATTGAAAGCAGAAAAGAACAGGCGGGTTTTGAGCAGGGATGTGAATGATGGGAGGTCGGTGCAGTCACAGATATGTTTTTGGGAGTTCCAGAGGGTTGGGGCAGCAACGGAGAAGGCATTTTACTCATTATTACAATTATCATTTCAAATAATATAATCACATTAACCATACTATATTTACATATACACTATATACAGTATACCTAAAATAAAATTCGTCTAAAATAAAGGTCCAATGTCAGCCTTAAAAGTTCAGTTCTAACTAGTTTACCTTGGTTATGTGCAAAATTAACCATAACTAATCAATTTTGTCACTTGAAGAGTCTTTTTTTCCCCCCAGAGGGAACATTTAATTGCCTGAATTTTTGCCACCGACAACAACGTTTAGAATCTCAACTGATAATAAACTAATTTTTAAAAGCACCTGGAAAATATTTTCAAATTAAGACGGCTGGAGTATTTTTGATATCAGTTTCCGTCATGCTGACGCCAGACGAGGTTTACTGAGCAGTGTGAGAGCCATTATACGAATGTATATGTTTTTGAAATGTATGTCCACAATTACAAGAACTGTTATAATAATAATAATAACAACAACAGCAGCAACAACAATAACAACAACAACAATAATAATAATAATAACAATAATAATGATAATAACAATAACAATAATAATAATAATAATAATAATAATAATAATAATAAAGTAAAGTGATACGGGGTGTTACAATTGTTTTATTTTTCTTATTTTTTACGTTGGACAGATATTAAATTGTGAGACAACGGGCTGCTATAATCTCGTGACGTCACATTCGGGCGACACTGATCCCTGTCACTGAACAAAAATGGCGTCTTACTGTTTGACTGTCACTAGGCTGCAGGTAAGAAAGCGCTCTTTTCTTCGAGCAGGGTCTGCGGGCGCCGTGCGGCGGAGCGCACACGCGTCCGCCGCCGCGTCCCGCCGCCGGCTCGGCTCACACCGCCGTCGCCGGTTCACCGTCGGAGCGGGTGAATCCGGAGCAGGGTCCCGCGCCGAGCCGTTTCTCGGTGCAGGTCAGCCTGCCCCCGGTTTGACTCCTGCCAGGCGACGCGTGTGAACGCTCGTGAGCGACGCGCGCGCCGACGCGGACCTCCGACGAATCCCGCCGCGGTCGACGCGGCGGCAGTTTCGGTCGACGTCCACCGAGCAGCGGCCGCGGGCGGCGAGAACCGGCGCGCCGCGCGCAAGGTGATCGCAAGGTTACGGCGTTAAATGCGCACTTTCCGTGGGAGCGTCGCTTCGCCGCCGCCGTTACCACCGCCTACGCAGTGAATTGCGTTACGCGGCGCGCGTCCGTTACAGTAGCTGATGGATTTGGGTGTTAGTCAGTCTGTAATTACTTTATTTTTATTTTCATGTGGTTTTATGTAATGTAATATTGTCCTCTTCATCTTCCGTGACATTTAATCTTCCATTAAAACTTTTTAATCATTTCTGATTTTAAAGAAAGAATTGTTCCATTAAAGCGCTATTTTATGCTTTCTTAACTTTAGCGCTGAGGACACTTATTCCTCTTTTGACCTTCTTTTTTCTATTTTATTTTTTCCTTACTTTAGCTATATTTAGCTTTGTTGTCTGGAGTCACAGCTCTTGTGGGCGCTCGATATGATTGTTATTCAAATATTTAGACCGAAATTTGTTAAAATAAACCCCCAACAAGATGTTTCCCATCGTTCCCAGGAATGTCAGTATCCACCTAATCGATTTCCCATAAATGAATATCACCCGACATAAAGGCGAGACTCGCACGTCTCACACCAGTGGACCTGCCGTATTGCACCAATGGAGATGGCTTCAGCTGTCGGCATGAGATTAGCGAGAAAAGATAATCGCCAGACAATTTAGCGGCGTCTCGGCTAATAATTTAATAATTTCTCTCATTATTTGGATCAGTGTGCAGTGGATAGATGATGTTCAGTGCCTCGTGTCTTACCTACGAACCTTTTGTCGCGTTGCCGCTTTGTTGTGGTGTCGCCACATTACAGCGTCATAAAGTGTAAATGTTCGTATCCTGATGACAAAGCCTTCTCATTTTGATTTGACCCAGAAAAGACACAATCTTCAATTTGCAAATGAGATTTATTGTGTCAAAACACTAAGTACCCTTTCTTAGCCACACGTGTAGGCTGGTTAATCCCATTTCACATAGTTGCCCAACCAGCATTTGTCTCAGTGGGAGATCTTTACCTCTTTGTAAAGATTTTATTCAAATTTCAGGTCATTGAACGCCTCCTTAATGGTTTCTGATAGACTTAAGATGTTACTAATGATATAGATTTGGCTAAAGTGTCTCAAATGCAAACTTATATACGTTGTGTGTTGGGTTTAGAAACTGCTGAGCCTTTTTATTGGCTACCCACATGATAAAGAGTCATTTGCCTCACTTCAGGTTGATGTAAGGCGCCGCTTTTGTTTTGTCTTCTTATTGTTGCTCCCCACTTCTGATCAGACCTGTCATCTGCACAGAGGTTAAAGTTACGCGTTGAGTCATATTCGCAGGACACAGTGTGTTTTGAGCATTTATGTAAATTATGAAACTTCATTTTTTTTCTAATCAGGTGGCCAGTTAGTTTTGCTGGAGGACTGGATTTGGCCCACAGACCACGATCCGAGTCAGTTAAGAGTCTAAAATCAACAACATTTTGGCATTTTTTTCTTAAAATAAATAAATAAATAAAGTAATCTATTCATCAGAATAGTTTGCTTCAATGCCGGTCGATGAATGAACTCATGCGTCCGGCTCTGGAGGGTTCCCGACGTGACAGGCGACCCTCTGCAACATGAGCTGAATCAACTTTCACCCACTTTTCTCTGAGCACGGTGGCGTTCCACTTAATGTCAGGATGATAGCACGGCAAATTTAGCAACGCCAACAATGTCTGATTTGAAAATTTTCCCTCATTGAATCAATCACATGGTGTCACTCATTGGCATTTTGGCTTTAAATCCAGTAATGGCTTAATTCAGTGGCTTTGTGGGCACAAAACACAACGAAATTCAAGGATAGAGGACGTTTTTTGTCAGTCCAGAACATGGTGTACTTGAAGGGAATAAAACTTAGTACTATAGGTTCTGCTTCCAAATAAGTAGCATCATAAATATAGTGTGAAATTGGATAAAAGTAAGAATAAATAACAGAATGAACAGAATAATTTAATAAAATATAGAAAAAGATGAGTGTTACTTGTGGTAGGTGGACTTGAACTGTTGTCATCGCAGGCAATGTTGGACAAAAAAAAAAAAACTCCACTTGAAATGGCCTTTAGTGTTATTCCAGTGGGACATTTTTGACATCAGTTAGAGCTAGGGTTGCAGAGGGGCAGAATATTTCCGGTAAATTTCCGGAAACTTTCCAGCAGAAGCTAAGCTGGGAAATTATGGAAATATTCCAAATTGGAAACTATAGCTATATACTGTATATAGCTATAATAAGCCTAGATGGTCAATGAAATGACAAATAGCTTACATTTAGCACCTAACTTACCAGCTAGCTACTGTATGAATAAATTTTTATCTAATTTTTGCAAGTTAAGCAGTAATACCATTATAGATCAAATATATTTACCCCATAATGTTATAAAAAACTTACTTGACTTCCTATAATGGGCAGGCTCAACTGTGTGGCTTCACTAGTCTTGTGCTTTGGGCTCAAAAGTGTGGCCTCCAGGGTTTAAGCAATCATCTGCGCATGTGATGGAGGCGTGCACAGTGCACGCAGGGGGCGTGGCCTCAATAGCCCTGCAGTAAGCAGTGCTGTGTGCATGCGATTGAGGAGTCTACTTGCATTACATCTTGTTGTTTTAGCCAAGATTATGCTACAATATATTTTACCCCAACTATATGTTGAGGGCCAACCTTCAAATTTGTACATTTCTTTTATTCCCATAGTCCAAAGTCATTGTCTGTTTCAGTCTAACTGATCCGACTCCGGACTCTTTGTCTGTCTTTGCCTTTCCAGCACATGATCGTGTGTTTTTTCCCTCAGCGGTGATCCCAAACTTGCCGCGCGGAATTGCCTCTCTCTCGCCGGCGCCTGAAACCGGAATATAGAATGTAGCTTTGGGTGCCATTTCTCTAACTTGTCTGTCTGTGCCGGTCCAGCTGGCCCTCGGGAGCGGGTCAAGGCGGCTCCATGTGTCCGCGGCCCTCGGTGCCAAGGCCGGAGTGGCGATGAGCCGCTTTGAGCCGGGCTCCAGCATCAACTATGAGAGGATGCACCGGAACATCAGCGTTGTGCGCGGCAGGTCAGCAGCTGCCCCGGTCAGAACCGCACAAGCACACGCACGCACACACACACACACACACAGGCTCTGTTGAGCAAGGCAGCAACTAGCAACTATTTTGGTAGTCGACTAATCTATGGATTATTTTTTCAATTAGTCGACTAATCCCCATTATTTCCATCACACCCTGGATCTGTCTCTTGTGGATGTATCTCATATTCAGGACTTTAGTGTGGGGCTGCAGCTATCGATTATTTTAGCAATAGAGTATTCTATCAATTATTCCATTGAGTAGTCGGGTCTGAAATACTTTTGCTTTTTTGAGGAGCAACAGTAAACAATAGAAAAGGCTCTCTGAAAATGAACAACTAGCTGGAATCCCTTTTGGAAAAAAATCCCATCTTGACTGCAATTTTAGTGCCTAAAGTTAATAGAGATGCACCAACAAATAAAAATTTAAATAAATAAAATAAAAGCAAAACTCTCGTTTAGTGATGTCATAACCAGCCCCGACAGAGAGGCGGCGTATGAATCTTTTAAATCAATTTTGCTGCTGATGTTTGGCTGCTCTGATACGAAAAGTAAATAAAAATAATCAATGGTTTTTTTTTGGTCTATGAAATGGTGAAAAAAGTTGATCGCTGTTCCCCAAAGCTCAAGAAGACGTCCTCAAACCAAGAGTCCACAACCCAAAGATCTTTACTGTCATAGACTGGAGAAACCAGAAAATACTCATATGTAAGGAGCTGCAATCGGAGAATTTGGATTTTTTTTTCCATTAGTTGATTATCAAAATAGTTGGCGATTGATTCAGTAGTCGATTAGTCATCGGTTGATAGTTGCAGCCCTAACGTGCCGTGGCTTTAATGATACAGCCGATTGGTGTTTTCTTATGCAGCCGCCTGTCTCCCTCCCCGCCTGTCTCTCTTTGTACAGTCAGCCAGGAAGTCTTTTGCCTTGTCTGGTGTCAGCGGGGTGCTGGGGTGTTCTCCGGGGTCCCTGAAAGAGTTGCTCCAGCAGGACCACCGAGTCTCTCTGCGCTTTACAGCAGCTCTGCTGGGTGAGGAACAGCGGCACGGTCGCATGAGATGGAAGAACGCGGTTTAGAATCATAAGCGGCTTACAGTCTGTCAGGAACTAGCTGGCTAAAGGTAGTAGATTCTTTTCTTTTTTCTTTTTTCTTTTCTAGCTTGCTAGATTAAAAGATGGAGGAAGTGAAGGACTGACAACACCACTCTTAATAAAAGTAAAGTGGACAAAATAAGTCTTTTGGGGAAAAGCTTTTCGAAAGTGGAAATTACAGCCTCTGAGAACGAAGATGAATTACCGAGAAATTATATTATTCTGAGAGTACATAATAATGATAATGACAAGGCATCATAAGTCTTGGAGTTTGAAATAAATTTTTAAATTTTGCAATTTCTTGACATCATTTTCGCCTTCTATTCTGCCTCCTTCAAGCTGAACAATAGACATTCATTTCAAAGTGCTTGACTCCAGTCTCACAGCTGTTTTTTTTTTTTTGTTTTTTTTGTTCAATATGTCGGGCCAAATAGTATTTTGGCGCCGCAAGTAAGCCGCAGTGTAATCATGAGTTTGATTGCGTGAGTGTTCATTGCAAATCAAGAGGTGCCGACAGAGCGATCCGAAGCCGCTCGGCGTTTTACCGCTAGACATTTTTCTAGGTACCAGTCTTCACTCCTCAGTCAGGCTGCCACACAAGGCACGTTTCTGCTTTTTCAAAAGGTCAGACTGAAACCATCGACACGCGAGATCCCGTCGCGTAACTTGGAAACCAAGGCTTTGAAATAGTCGCAGTCGTAATTGGGATACAGTCATGACGCAAAAAACATGACAGCAAAGCTGACAGCTGCCTTAACGTGCGAGGTGGCGTTGTTTGTTTCACGGCTGAATTATTATGACTAATTGACTCACGTCTGGAGCAATTCTCATTATTTTGCGCGACAAGGACGAGATGAGTTTACTGAAAAACGTATCTGCTATTAGGCACTCAGCACCTAAAAACAATGGAGAGCATTCCCACTGAACTGCAGGATTTTTCTACCCACGGTGTCATCATCATCATGGCCGTCTGAAATGCTGCTTGTTTTTTTTACATGTACATTTGAGCACATATCAGTCGACATAGGAACATTCTCTCACTTCACGAGCGGTCTCGTTTTAGCACAGTGCAACATCACCTCCTGTATGTGGCGCACTACGCTGAGGACGTTGCCCTCGACTGCCTATCATGCTTATCATGGACGGCTGTAATTCAGAGGGAAGCTGTCTCTGTCGCAGCCCTGCTCGGTTGACACAGCGTGGGCGGGCGTATCAGTGTTTTTGTTAATTGTTTTGGACCTCAGTTACTGACGCTGCTAATTTTAGCCGGTGAGCTCGGGCGTCAGAACTTGAAGCTTCACAGCGGGGAGTTGCTCCCCGCAATGCTTGAGAACATTTTTTTCGTGATGAATTTTGCCCACAGGTGGAGAGGAACGGATAGCGCCGATGCACAGCTTACGCTTCCTTAGCGTCATGTCAGAACTATGAAATCAGCAGCTTGTGAATGTCGTTCATGTCACCTTCCAGTTTTCTGACAGTCTTTCACGAAACTTAGAAAAATTAGGGGCATGTCACATGAGGCAAAGGTGATTAAACCAAGATTTAATTGATCTAGTAATCAGTTGTAAATTCGCCATATTTGTAACCCTCCCGCTGTCTATGCTGAAGTCACACAGTGATACTGAGTCGTCTGATGGCGCTGCACGCGACCATGGGAAACTTCTAGGTTTAACGATCCCACAAATGCCACGTCCTCGTGGGCAGATGACAGTCGTCAGGCTGGTTTGAGCTTGCAGAATCAGACTTAGCCTCACAGAAAAAAAAGGGGGGGTTTAAGATAAGAATATATCCAAACGTTGTTGCATGAGACCCATGATGTTTTTGAGCATTGGTGTACAGAGGAGTCATAGAATCGGTACCTTTTCTTACTCTTTTTTTCCCCCACCTATATTATGTGTTTTTGGGGAACCTGTAAAACTATGATTCACAAAAGCTCCCTTTAAGTTGAGCCTATATAGTATCATCAAGTAAATGCCTTTACTGCCCAACGTACATGCCCATGTGAGGTTTTCGTACTTTTTTTATCTTCAACTTTGTGAAGCTACCATACTTATCCTAGTTCTACACTGCAGTGGATTTGTGAGGTTTTTCATCCAGCTTGTAAGTGCTTTTCTTTCCCCAGATATGCTTCACTCCACGGACGACTCGGCTCTTCTTGAAAAGGCTGACCAAGGTGAAGAGATACTTACCTCTTTATTTTTGGATGATATGGATGTGTGAGGGTTTGTGCTTTGTGCACACACAAACACCCACAGAACGACAGCCACGGACGTCTGTGGGGTTACAATACAGATACACACACACACGCGCGCCGCCACACACACACACACAAACACACACACTCACACGGGCACACACAGAGAGAGGCTGAGTCATTCTTTTTCTCAGACACTTGCACACAGACTCTATTTGTAATTGTGATAATGGCCACTGCTGGTAAGTGAGTTTATACAGCATCAACTCCATTGTTTCTAATTTTAACACTTTAGAAATCATTACCCCCATTTCACATGCTGATATTCTTTCACCGCTGCATTGAAGTACCTATTTCATTTGCGTTTAATGATCAATTTAGGCCACATTATGCAGAATTTCAGTAAACTAGCAGTTTTTAGTGCTCAGCCAGATTTGTCTTCCTGCAGCTAAGTCTTTCAAATGTTTTGGTAAACGCAAATAGCCGAATGATTTTATGGTGGCGGTTTTATAATGCTTCAGGGACCACTTTGTGTTAATGGCTGGAGAAACAAATTTCAGGCAGATAACACAGTTATGATGTCTGTGCGTATGAGAGGAAATAAAGGAGAACGTAGGCACATCAGCTAAGCAGTCACGTACAGCAGCCGCATGAATGAGGGCTTCTCTTTTTCAGTGGAGATGGAATAGTTATGTATCCACAGCAGAGCTGAGACCAAGGATTACTCTATTATCAGTCAATCTGCCAGTTTTTTTTTTTCTTACTAGACTAATCGTTTGGTCACACAGAGTGCCAGATGGACATGGTTTAAAATCTTCATCACAGCCGCCCTGAGTCCAAGCTTGACATCTTCAAACTCCAGTTTATTATCGCCGACGACACACATCCGGCAAACGCTTGCGTGTCAGCTTTTTAAAAAATTGTCAGTTAAAACGATGGAGGCAAGTTCTTTTTTTAAACAAGTAATCACTCCAGCTGCGATCGACACTTTTCGGTTACATTGCGTGTGTATTGATTGCATGCAAAGATAATCCTCAAGGTGCACGTGGTATCACCGACACTCACAAAGATCATCATGGATCAGTCTCGGCTGTGGAGTCACCGCGCAGTGTTCTGCCGGCGGCGGCCGGCGCGTAGCCCTGCGGCGCCCTCGCAGAGCACCATGGACGGCAAACACGGCGAAAATAAACTCGCCTGTTGGGTATAACCAAACAAATCATATCTCATGTTTAACCACAACAAAGACACTCGATCCAGCAACAACTTTCAAAAGGGCCAGCAGCCGCATCCTTGCATGATATTGATGTGGATGCATTTTCAGCACCGACGCCGGCGACGATGGCAAGTACTTTAAAGAAACCTTTAAAGAATTCCTGTAACTGGAACCTGATCTGGATCTTTCAAAAAGCTGTTTCTTAGCCCTTCGTTTCGAAATGTTTTAATCCAATTCTCCTAAGCCAAACAGACAAATAAACAAAACTTGAAAGCCTCAGTATTTGACAGAAATCAAGAATTAATACAGAAGTTTAATGAATGTCTCTCTGTGTGTTGTCTGTCTTTGTCTGTGTGTGTGTGCGTGCGTGTGTGCGCGCGCGCGCGCGGTATCAGTGCTGCTGCTG
>CAAKHG010043713.1:0-10746 GCA_901007715.1 Dactylopterus volitans
CTCAGACATAATACACCATTCAGCCATAACATTATGACCACTGCGTGTTCACCATAGAATACAATGCAGCAGCTCTGAGAGGTGACCCTCATATTTTGGTCATCCCACTCATATGCAGTATTGTAGTTGTAGCAGCAGTAGTAGCAGCTCAAGTGCTTGTATTAGTGGTGGTAATAGTAGTAGTAGTTGCAGCAGCAGTGCTAATAGTCATAGTGCTTGTAGTGGTAGTCGTAGTAGTACTTGTAGTGGTACTTGTGTGAGAGTAGTAAATGTAGTATTATTTGTAGTGGTGGTGGTAGTAGTTTGACTTGTCGAATTTGTAGAAGTGTCACTAATATTTTGGCCGTATGAGTGGGGTGACCAGAATATTAGGGACCCCTCCCAGTGTGACCCAGTACAGTCCAACAACAGCGTCACAAACTACAGTCCCAATAACAATCATTCAAACATGTCAACACCTCTCTCACACACATTCAATCACAATCCAACATGAAACTGATTGCAGGGCTGTTGTATTATACTCTATGGTGGACACGTGGTGGTTGTAATCTTATGGCTGGTGGGTGAATAAGCTAACTGACCTACGACGATGCGGGTTTATATGGATTCATGTGACAATAAAAACGCGCAGTCGAACCTAAATGCTCGCTGACCGCCATCCTGTAGCCACAGTTTTGTACCGAGATGAGAAATAAGAGCTGATGCGCCGAACTGCGTACGAAACTCAGTAACTTTTCCTGACATCTGTTAACTCCACGTCCTTGTGAAGCTCTTCATCAATTGAGAGTTAATCAACATTAAATATTAATAGTACATATACGGGCCGGATTGACAAACAGCTCCTGTATTCCATGCTGCATGTGTGGTTTTCTGTGCTAACATGACACAATTCCTGACGGTCACCCAGCCCAGCCTCCGCTGCCCGGGCTCTGACCCTTCACCTACATTTCTCTCATGACTCGGACAAAGTCAAAAACCCAGAACCTCGCGGCTCAAATGGGTCGGAACCCCCGTAAAGGGTCAAGTGCGTATTACATGAAGTAAAATGACATTCAAATCAATAAGAAAAACACGCTGCAGAAGCGACTCAAGCGCAAACAGCGTTAGCTGTAAGCTAGCAGCTTTGCTCCGTTGCTTGCTGCACCTTTTCAATCTACTCAGCTCTCATTGGGATTAGTAAACCGACTCTTACCGCGTTTACCAACTGTCCCGCATTAATTATAAACGGCGGTAAATGAGGCGAGTCTCACCTGTACTTGTGTTGCGTCTACGCCGCCGCCACCGCTTCCCTGTCAAACACTTAGCCGGGCGCAGCACCGCTGGACTACAAAACCCGCTAACTGCCCGAAGGACCCCGCCCACTGTTAGCCGGTCTAAACTATGCCTGAACAAATAGATGAGCGAGCAATAAATTGTCGCGTGTCTGATATATTTAACGGGATCGTTTGGGTTGTAACTGTAACAACTATAGTCAAAACTATTTTATTAATCAAAAATGTAGGATTTTTTGCATACAAAAAAATAATTAGGCTGCGGCAATATTCCAGCGTGCTTTGCGGTCCTCATGCCGACATTCAACAACCATTGCGCCCCCTCCCGGGCCGACTTCTCTCTGACGGTATTGAGTTTCGAGCAGAGAGATGGCAGCCTTTCTTTGCGCGGGCGGCTTTTCCAGGCTCGCAACCAGCAAATGCCTCCTGTTGTCAGGTAGGTCACGCACATTTATAATTTACCGGGTCGAAAATTGAAGCGGCGCGGGCAGTGCCCCGGTTCCATTGATGAAAAACCAGCGATGACCTTTCACCCAGATCGCGGCCACAGTGCTCTGCCAGGTCCGCTTGGTGGTGGTATAGTCCCCGAACACTGAGGCCGATATTTCACTCTGTAATATACAAGAAATTACATGCGTAGTGTTTTGATTTGGGCTGTACTGACGTCACCTGCTCTTATCTAACTGTCTGGAATGGCAGCTGTGCTATTTAAAGGTCCCAGAAGTTAGATGGGGGGGGGTCACAAGGGATTCATGTGAGGGCAATCTGGGTCAGAGGTCATGCCGCTGTCTCCCCTGGTGTCTTTTCAGGTCATGCGAGCCGGAGCCTCTCGGTGTCGCCGCCGTCGGCAGGTAAAGGCCAGCCAACATGCCAGGCCGGAAACATCTGAGCCACCAGTCAGATAATATGACGGGAATATTCACGGGGGATGATTTATACTTTCATGAAGTTAAATCAGGCCCATAACTAGTTTTAAAGTCCCCTCCAGGCATCTTTTTTTAAATGTATTTTTCTTCCTCTGCTGTCAGTTGTGCATTTTTTTTATTATATATTTTATCTGCTGGGTTTGAAAAAGTTAAGGACACCAGCCTCCGTGTATGATTAGCAACATCATAACTGCGACTAATCATCATCCCCTATTGCTGCTAACGCCCGTGTGTGTGTGTGTGTGTGTGTGCGGGTGTGTGTGTGTGTGTGCAGATAACAACTGACTTTCCATTAAAGCAAAGGACATCTTGTATCCAGCAGTTGGACTTTTTGAAAATGGAAAAAAAAAATAATATTTGCACATTCATAGATTCTGGATTATTTTAATGAGTGAAAATAAATGCAAATTTAAGATTTTTAGTTAATTGGACTTTTTTTTGTGATCATGCACAGCGCTGTTTTTTTTTTTTTTAATATCTTGAGGTCAGATTTATCTCACAAAAAGGCTTTTATTTCTGCGGTGTCCCTGCCGCTCTAACGCCGCCTGCCAGCCGCTGTGTCCTTGAGCGGGGGGGGGGGCCTTGTTAGAGTTTATTTGCGGAGTTTTGCGATATGAAACTATGAGACATTTGAATAATGCAGCAGCGCCTGTGACTTGTGACGAACTCTCACCTGTGTAACCGTGTGTGTTTTTTTTTTTTTTGTCTTTTTCCCCCCGTCAAGCTCGAACGCACGTCAGCTACGAGCTCAAGGATGACGTGGCCGTCATTCGGCTCAATGATCCAACATCCAAGGTGTGTGTGTGTGTGTGTGTGTGTGTGTGCATGCGCACGCATGTGTGTGTGTGTGTTTGGAAGACACTATGAGACTGTACATACATGCCATAGAGATGTGATGATGATGATGATGATGGTGGTGACAGTTTTGTCTACTTGGCGTCTCTGTCTGGCATTGACGGGTGTGACAGGATTAATCAGAGCAGTGTGTGTGTGTGTGGTGTGTGTGTGTGTGTGTGTGTGTGCGCGTGTGCAGGTGAACACGCTGTCGGTGCAGATGCAGTCGGAGCTGACGGAGGTGATGGCAGAGATCTGGTCAAACGGCGGCGTGAAGAGCGCCGTGCTCATCTCCAGCAAACCCGGCTGCTTCATCGCCGGAGCCGATATCAAGTAGGTTTGTTTTGTTTTAATCTGTCAGTTATCAGGTCATTTTTAATTATTTTTTTTTCATGAATAAAGGCCGAGGCAGAAATATTTAAGGAAAGGTGATTTTTTTTCCTTTCTAGAGAGAAATAACAGCAAAAAATGTTGAATGCTCGTGTAGGCAGCGGAGGACGACCTCTGACCTCTGACCTAACATCCTGAACATCCCTGATCCGCTTTTGGAAAAAATTCCGAAAAACAAAATCACCAGTCTACGACGGAGGATTGGGGCCACATTGAGATTTTTTTTATTTTATTTTACTTCGAGAAAAAAAGTCATTACTAACGAGAAAAAAGTCATTATTAACGAGAAAAAAGTCATTATTAATGAGAAAAAAGTCATTATTAATGAGGAAAAAAGTCATTATTAATGAGAAAAAAGTCATAGTAAAAGGCTGCTCAACGTAAAACGAGAGGAGGTTGAAAGGAGAATGCGGGAGTGTAGTTAGCAGTCAGGTTAATAACGACTTTTTTTCTCGTTAATAATGAGAACATTGCGTGGCGACTAAATCCATCAATGCAGCCGTTAATAGCAATGCCATAAGGCTTTAGTTTATCATATGAATCCATGCGCCATAACGCGTTGGGGCCCCTGCAGGTGCACCGCCGTGCTCGCCGGAGCATTTTCTTGCATATTCTTTTTAATGTCCTGATACTAATGAGGACGTGATGCTGATGTGCCAAAAGATGAAGTATCTCTTTGTTTGTGAAACCTAAACTGAAATACAATCCCACAACATGCTCCACGGCCCTCATTTTTGTCCTCTAAATCAACATATTAGAATTTATTACGACCTTTTTTTCTAATTAATAATGGCTTTTTCTCTCGTTAATAATGACTTTTTCTCGTTAATAATGACTTTTTCTCTCGTTAATAATGACTTTTCTCTCGTTAATAATGACTTTTTCTCGTTAGTAATGACTTTTTCCATTAATAATGACTTTTTTCTCGTTAGTAATGACTTTTTTTCTCGAAGTAAAATTAAAAAAAAAAAATCTCAATGTGGCCCTAATCCTCCGTTGTACCAGTCATGTCAAAGTTTGGTTGTTTTTTTTTGTTTTTGTTTTTTTGTTATGTTTTCCCTAAACGGACCGTGAACGCATCCTGACGTCAAACAGCCGAGTGACTCACATGTGGGCGGAGCCAGTGAGGTGGCTCCGGTCTGCTGGCTGCCGTGGTTGAGGGGGCGGAGCCTGCCGGCGCGGTCCGACGGTGAGGCGCCGTCGCCGCCGTCGCAAGCCGTCACTCCGGCGGCTGAAAACAGCCGCGCTGATATGGCAGCCGAGTGTTCAGGTTTTTCTGTGCGCTGCACTTAGCTCCGCCCCCGTCTGGTAGATCCAGCTAGTTACACGCAATCGAAAAAAATTCTTATGGATCATTGATTAATAATGACCATAACGCGGTCCAGTACATCCGCGCGTGGTCACTGCTGCACTCAAACGACGAGCCAGCGAAAACGGGTGATGAATTCTCTCTGCTGATTGGCCCTTTTGCGTGACGCCCACTGCCCCCCCCTCCCCTCACCCCCCCTCCTACCCGCCCCCTCCCAGCATGATCCAGGCCTGCCGGAGCAGCGAGGAGGTGACCAAGCTCTCGCAGGAGGGTCAGAAGATGTTCGAGAAGATTGAAAAGTCCCCCATCCCCATCGTCGCCGCCATCAACGGCTCCTGCCTGGGTGGAGGCCTGGAGGTAAAACTGTGTGTGTGTGTGTGTGCGCGTGTGTGTGCGGCAAAGAAAGATTTGTCCGACGAGTCCTCTTATTATTATTTCTCCGGTGTAGTTTGCGATCGCCTGCCAGTACCGAGTCGCCACCAAGAGCCGCAAGACCATCCTGGGCACCCCGGAGGTGCTGCTGGGGCTGCTGCCCGGAGCAGGCGGCACTCAGAGACTCCCACAAATGGTATAAATACACACTCTCATATTAATCAGTCACAAGCGCCGGTGTTTTTAAGGTCAAGCGTCTCACTCGGGGGGGCAAATTAGCTCGACATATCTGCAATCTGTGTGTGTGTGTGTGTGTGTGTGTGTGTGTAGGTGGGGCTCCCCGGAGCCTTCGACATGATGCTGACAGGCAGGAACATCAAGGCCGATAAAGCTAAGAAGATGGGCCTGGTCCACCAGCTTGTGGACCCTCTGGGTGGGTTCCGCGGGTGACATCTGCGTCCCCGTTCCTCATCTTCTGCGCTTCGGCCATCTTCTGCCCCCCCCCCTGGGGAAGCTGTTCAGAAGCTCCTAATTACTCTTCCACTTCAGGTCCCGGTTTGAAGCCAGCGGAGGAGCGGACCATTGACTACCTGGAGGAGGTGGCGGTGGGCGTGGCCAAGGGGATCGCCAGCAAGAAGGTTCCGCTTACGAGGCAGAAGAGCCTCATGCAGAGTGAGTGAGTGAGTGAAACCTGCGGCGAGGCCTCCTGGGGTTCCTCCGGCCACTCAGAGTGAATATGAAGATGATAAAGCTGGATGAAGGCAGTTCAGCAGCTGGTGGCTCCCACGCTGGTTCTTAGTTCACTGAGATATAGACCACATCCACAATTGTGTGTGTGCAGGGCTGCAGGACTCGGTGATGAGCCTGGGTCCGGTCAGGAAGAAGATCTACAAGACGGTGGCCGAGAAGGTCCAGAAGCAGACCAAAGGCCTCTACCCAGCGCCGCTCAAGATCATCCAGGTGAGGAGCTCGGAGGTGGAGCTCGGCAGGACGTAGGCGGCCGAAACGGACGCTCAACACTCACGTGTGTGTGTGTGTGTGTGTGTGTGTGTGTGTGTGTGTGTGTGTGTGTGTACCTGCAGTCGATCCAGACGGGCCTGGATCAGGGCAGAGAGGCGGGTCAGCTGGACGAGGCAAAGGTGCGTTTGTCAGGAATCAGCGAGTCACTTACTCAGTCCATCATCTCAGTGCATTTGATCTTATTTTATTTTACTTCTATTATCTCATCTGGTGTTATTTTTAGCTGTATTAAACTGATTTTTTATCATCTGTTGTTTATTTGTGAGCATTGTTTTTTTATTACAGTATGTTACATTTAATATCAGGTAGTATTATTATATTATAGAATATTATATGACATAATTGTACACCGCATCCCAATAAATTATTTTATATTATATTTTTATCTTGACACAGTTGTAAATGACACATCCTGAGTGGTAACTCAAGTTATTAATTTTTTCATTTTATAAATTTTGTTTCTTTTTCACTTCAAAAGAACCTCGTTTCTCGGTTGATTTTATCTGAGTTTTCTGGGTCCAAGAGTGGAAAAATGGGCTTTTTGCGAAACTGTTTTTTATCAGTTAATTTATTTATTTTCCTCCTTTGCAGAACTTTGGGGAGCTGGCGATGACGTCAGAGTCCAGAGCTCTGATTGGCCTCTACCACGGTCAGGTGACCTGTAAGAAGAACCGCTTTGGGACTCCAGAGAAGGAGGTGAAGTAAGTGAAGCCCCGCTCCCTCAAGTATCGACTGTGCTGCCTTCACTGCCGGCTCTGATTATTTGCTGGTGCGTCAGGCGGCTGGCGATCCTGGGGGCGGGGCTTATGGGTGCCGGGATCGCTCAGGTGTCCATAGACAAAGGCCTGAGCACCGTACTGAAGGACACCACGCTGGAGGGCCTCAGCAGGGGAGAGGAGCAGGTCTACAAAGGGTAACACACACGCACGCACACACACACACACACACACACACCTTCAGCCCCCAAACATCTCCGGCACCGCCTTGACCTCGGCGCCTGTGCCCTCCAGGCTCGACGCCAAGGTGAAGAAGAGGTCCCTGACGTCGTTCGAGCGCGACGCCACGCTCTCCAACCTCTCGGGCCAGCTGGACTACGCCGGCTTCGGCTCGGCCGACATGGTGGTGGAGGCCGTGTTCGAGGACATCGCCGTCAAGCACCGGGTCCTGCGGGAGGTGGAGGCGGTGCGTTCGAACTAGAAGGCGCTCGCGCTGCGGCCTCAAGCTAGAAGCGCAGGAAAAAAGTGCACAAAAAAAACAACAAAAAAACTGCAGTGGTCCTCGGGGGGCTCCTGGCCAATCAGAGGAAAGTGGGCGTTTGCGGATGAGGAGCAGAGGGCGGGGCGGGTCTTAAAGAGACAGGAGCTGGAAATGTCATTTCTTCCAAAAGCATGTCAAGTCTGATAGTTTAAACTGGGCTGCAAACGCCGGCTCGAGCTCTCCGGGGGGCCTCACGCACCGCAGCAGCTCAGGTGGGAGGCGACCCGGTCCGGTTTGTGATCGGCAGTCCGTGTTTTGCTGGATTATTTTAACCCTGCAGGCAGCTAATTGGGTCCTTTCAGCCTCTCTTTAATTTTTAATAGTGGATATTTTTGCCTGTGGTGATGCTCACATGCGTGAGATTCCACAAAAGGTAACGGTAACGGTTTGGATGGAGGTTAAAAACCGCAGCCTGACGTCTCATCACACCTTCACGGTTTAGAAGTAGCAGGTGAAAATGGAATTTTATGACATTTTACTGAAATTACATATGTAACCACTAGTGGGCGGCAGAGCTGATGCAGGGGTCCCAATTTAAAGTTTCCGATATAAACCTGTACTGCTCAACAAATAATGATGCATCAGTCTCAATGTTATAATTCACTGACGTCCCAAACATCCCACTCTGCACTTCATAATTTATGTTTTGTTGTTTTTCTTGTTAAAATAGCGGCACTATTATGACAAAAAATGGCATTTTTTTTTTAATTTCAAAAGTGAATAAAAACATCATAGTTCTGATCAGGACTGAAGCTGGTGAAAAGATTTAAGATTTGAAAGTGGAAACAAAATAATTACTTGAAATGATTTTTGTGGTGCTTTTACTGAAGGGCCCCCTTTAGGGTCCCCTGAGTGTGTGTGTGTGTGTGTGACCCCGCGGGGGCCACGTAAGATCCAGCTACAGTTTTGGCTGCAGAGACATGACGTGTCACCCTCCCCCCCTGCTCCTCACCTTCACGCCGTGCTGGGGCTCCTCAGGCTGACCTTCTCCTCATCCCGCAGGTGATTCCTCCTCACTGCATTTTCGCCTCCAACACCTCGGCGCTGCCCATCAAGGACATCGCCGCCGCCAGCAAACGCCCCGACAAGGTCCGGCACCCGCTCTCCGCTCTGAGCTCGCGTTTGGTGTCCGCGTTCGCGATTGTGATGGAGCTCCTCGCTCTGTGCAGGTGATCGGGATGCACTACTTCTCCCCGGTGGACAAGATGCAGCTGCTGGAGATCATCACCACCGACAAGACGTCCAAGGACACGCTGGCGTCCACGGTCGCCGTCGGGCTCAAGCAGGGCAAGATCATCATCGTGGTCGGGGTGAGGGCGGCGGCGGCGGTGGAGCTCACACACACACACACACACACACACACACACACGCACGCACTCGAGGCGCTGCTTCTGGTCAGGTTCTGGTTTTTACATCTGTGTGTGTCCTCCTGCCAGGACGGCCCGGGGTTCTACACCACTCGCTGCCTGGCTCCCATGCTGGCGGAGGCCGTCAGAGCGCTTCAGGTCAGTGAAGCTCGTTCACAGCAAGGCGGTGGTCTGCGCTCGCCAGCCACTTTATTAGGTACACCTGCAAGAACCCCCGCACCCCGATGCAGGCGTCTCTTCGGTGAAGATGAGGTTTTACGGAGGATTGCCCCCGCAAAGAGGTCAGAGGTCAGACTGGTTCTGGCTGATAAAAAAAAAAAAAAAAAAGACAGCAGTGCCTCGGTGAGCCATCGTTACAGCCGAAGAACCCGGAGAGCACCTCTGAGCCCACAACATCTAGATGGTGCTCCAGCAGCAGGAGAACCTTCCCTGCTGGCTGGGTGTTCCTAATAAAGTGGTGGCTGGTGCGGCTGCTCAGCTGGTCCTCCGAGTGCTTCCTCTTAAAGACCAGAGCGCGGCTGGAACTCGGAGAGCGCAGGTCTGTCGTGGTTACGATGTTCCACATCTGCGGCGGGGATGGTCATTATCAATCAAAGATCAGTAACTGATCATTTATAATTTCTTTGAGATTCCTTAATCTAACATTCATATCAACGAGGTCGTGTTGCGCTTATAAGCATCTTGAAGCAAAGAATTCCACCAAATGGCAGCAACCAGACGGGGGCGGAGCTATGCTCACTGGACAGAAAAAAAACCCTGAACGCTCAGTTGCCATAGAAACGGTAAAGCAAAGGTGAAGCAGCTCGGGTCCAACCAGAGTAGCAATGGCCTTAGCCAAAGCTAATGGAGATCCAAGTAAAGTAAAGTGGCTGTTTTTTAGTTAGATGGTCGCCATGGCGGCGATGGCGCCTCGCCATCGAGGCGAATTGACAGGCTCCGCCCCCCCCTCCCTTGACAACGACCAGCAGACTGGAGCCACTTGAGTGACTCCGCCTCTGCTGTTTGGCGTCAGGATGCGTTCAAGGTCCATTCAGGAAAAAACGAAATGTGTGTAAAAGAGGCGGAGTCACGTTATGGTTGAGCGCTGAGAGGTCGGAGGTCAGAGGTCGTCCTCCGCCGCCTTAACGAGCATCTTAACAGTTCAACTCGTCGTTGCCGCTAACGCGTCTGCTCGCCCTCACAGGAAGGGGTGGGGCCAAAGAAGCTGGACGCCCTGACAACCAGCTTCGGCTTCCCCGTCGGCGCGGCGACGCTGGCGGACGAAGTCGGCATCGACGTGGCGGCTCATGTTGCAGAGGTACAGCAGCGGTTCCGACCGCAGAAGTTCAAATCAAAATTTTTGCCCCCTAAATTAGAGTCTAAAATAGACTTTATTCACATATCTGACGTTTTCTTGCAAAACTACTGTTTTATTCTTGTCACGACTATTGTCATAAAATTATAGTTTAATCCCGTAAAAGTCTTGGTTACGACTTTATTCATGTTATAGTGTGACTTTTCTTGTAAAATTATAATTGTATTCTAGTAATATAGTAATATTCAAATTCAATTCCCATAATATTGTGATTTTTTTCTTCCCTAAAATTACGATTTTAGTCTGGTAATGCTACGACTGTATTCTCACTCTTGTTAATGGTTTACTATTTATCATATCTGCATTACACTGATTTTTGCGCGTTCATGTTTGCCTGCAGGATCTGGGAAAGGCCTTCGGTTCTCGTTTTGGAGGCGGGAACGTGGAGGTTCTCAAGACCATGGTGGAGAAAGGGTTCAAAGGTAGGAACTTTCTGAGGGAAGAAGCTTAAAGCTAAAGGTAGAACGTCTCACAATCTATATTAAGATGACGACGGTAGCTGCTAGCGCACTCATCCGAGGCCACGTTAGCCGGCTAACGTAGCGCTAGCCGGCAGAACAGAGCATGAATAAAACTTTTATGACGCTTCCTGGTCTGTTTGCGCGCTCGCCGAGCCACCGCCGGCCGTAGAACCACGAGGACTCCC
>CAAKHG010043716.1:11633-25849 GCA_901007715.1 Dactylopterus volitans
GGAGAAGGGGGGGGGGAGGGGGTGGGGGGGGGGGGGGGGGGGGGGGGGGGGGGGGGGGGGGGGGGGGGGGGGGCTGTGTAAATGGGGGTTCAAAGGGGGTTTCGGGCCTTGTTGAGGAGGCCTATTGCAGATGGGAAAAAAATGTTTTTGTGGCGAGAGGTTTTGGTTTTGGTCTTGACAGTCTTTTATAGGTTGCCCAGTATGACAATATATGATGGCTTAAGTGGCTTGGGTTTACAAGAGACTATCAAACTTTATAGCTTGAACAATGATGTGTCTCCCTCTCCACTGTGTTCTTGTATGACAGCTTCCACCATGACAGCCATCAAGCATGCGCTCCAGAGGGACATATTCACACCCAACGACGAGCGCCTCCTCGGGATTGTAAATGTCTGCAAGGCAGGAAAGAAAAAGAAGAACTGCTTCTTGTGTGCAACAGGTAAATAACCAGAGAAGCATCTCTAAATAGCCAGTCATTATAGGTGAATGTATGATGAGATAATTTGCTCTTGTTTTTTTTTTTAAATTGCAGTCACTACAGAACGGCCCGTGCAGGTTAAAGTGGTTAAGGTGAAGAAATCTGACAAAGGCGACTTTTACAAACGGCAGCTTACCTGGGAGCTTCGAGATCTGACAGAAGTAGATGCCAAAGATGCAAGCAAGGTCAGAAAAGTACCAATGACAAATAGAGGGAGAATGTTTACGCTCAGTAGATTTTATCCGAGGGGTCGCATGCAGTTGCAACAACAGGCCTATTGTGGATTTGTTCATATGAATGTAGTTCTAATATCTTATAACCTTATTTCCCCACTACTATGTTGAGATGACAAAAAAAAGGTTCTCTTTCTCCCTCATTCAGTACCCCTCTTCTTTATGTTTTATGATCAGGAAAATCCTGAATTTGACCTTCACTTTGAGAAGGTGTACCGGTGGGTGGCCAGCAGCACAGCTGAAAAAAATTCTTTCATCTCCTGCATTTGGAAGCTGAACCAGCGATACTTGAGGAAGAAGGTGGAGTTTGTGAATGTCAGTTCTCAGCTGCTGGAAGGTGTGGAAACAATCTTGCCTTTTTATCATGATTTGAATTTGTATCAAGGTGTGTCTTGGTCTCTCAAAGAAACAGTTTTAACTTTACTGGGTGTTGGTCTAACGGAGCCCTGAAATGAGAATCTGTGCTGGCTCTGGGTTTATCTGATTTGAACATGACATGTTTGCAGATCAAGTATTCAAACCTCTTCTCTGTATCCTGGTTTGTGGTTTGGCTTTCTGTGTTAAATTCTTCTTTATTCTCACTTTTCTCTCTTAAACTTTCTCTGGCCAGAACTTCCTAAAGCGGAAGGTTGGTAGGACTTAACTTCCCCCCTCACTCCTTTCCATTGTTATCTCATTACTTCAAACCACCATTTTCATTAGTCTCTCACCCCGTTAAAGCTCCTGCTGTTTAAATAAGGATGGGCATGATTAATGTTTTGTTTTGTCAAGAATAATAACACACATTTAGGTTACATTGCTACTTCACTATTAGCTTGTTTACATATTCATTCCACATTAATTCATAGGACTATTTACTGACACGGTTTCATTTATGTAGTGTGTATCTAGTTTTGTTGAAAGTTGTCAACCTTTATGTCTTGTAGTAGTCCCTGAGCAAGGTAACATTCAGTTGTTGAAAGGTGGTCTTGTTTCAATTAGCTAGAACAAATATTTTTAGCTGATAAAAGCCAGTTCTGACTGTAGACGCTTTTTACTTCCACTCCCAAAGATTGATTTTGTGTTGTGGAGCTTTAATAGTGTGAAAAGCTTTCACTTAGACTCATTAGGGCCTCATTTTCGAGCTAGATTTTCCATATTTGTAGTAATGGGGTAACTAATGAAACAAGTTTTAAACTTATTAAAAATGTTTTTTGAGACTTAATTATTACGAAACTAAAGATATGTCCTTGGAAAAAACATCCCTTCAGTCAGGTCAGTGAAAACTATTGTAAATGCCCTTCCCTATCACAGATTTGTCTTTGTCTACAGATGCCTTTACAAGGAGTGTTTAAATCATGTAAAATATCAAATTGTGAACTGAATTTTGTAATTATGCTAATATCTTGCATGTACATTTCCATCTCTTCTCATGGGAACAGAGTCCGTACCCAGTGGCGAGAGTCAGAGTGTTACTGGGGGCGATGAAGACGCTCTGGATGACTACCAGGAGCTAAGTGCCCGTGAAGAGCAGGACATTGAGAGCATGGTGGAGATGTGCGAGTACGCCATCTCTAATGCCGAGGCTTTCGCGGAGCAACTTTCCAAGGAGTTGCAGGTTCTAGATGGGGTGAGTGAAGTGCCTGATTTACATGCGATAGTCCTTTCTTGGCAACTTTCTTGTACCATGTCAGTCGAATGTCCAAGGTGTAAGAATTCAGAGCAAGCGAGTGGGCATGTTGATAGCATTTCAACTTTGACAGTAGCTGCTTTTCCATTACATTTTTTCGCAAAATAAAAGCGATATTTATCAAATTTCTACAAAGTACAATTGCGATTTGCGGGTGTTTCCATTAAATGGTGTTCAGTGCATAAGCGAGCCGTCTGCCTCTCGCGAGCCGTGTTTGAATGGCCGTTGCCTAGCAACGAGGTAAACTTCCTGCCCGTGCAATCTCGTACTCCTTAAGCCTTTTTGCACACCAACATGGAGGAGATACAAAACACAACTCTGCATTTCGCTGTTGTTTGCTATCAAGGATGGCGGTTATATTTTTCTCTTATTATTTGTAGAAATAACTCCGTCTCCTCCTCCGTCCACACATACCGCGCCATCTTTGCTTGAAATGAACTGGTCACATGACCCGAATTGCGAGAATAGTGTTTCCATTACACTTTTGCGATATAATTCTATATCGACACGTCTTAAAAAACCACCTCATGAGAGCGTAAAAACTTTTCAGCGATATTTGAGAGGATTTTCAAAATTTAGGTTTTTCCATTACGGTTTTTTATTGCGATATTTAGGTTTTGCGCAAATCTATGGGTAATGGAAACACGGCTATAGTGGTGTTGTGAACAATGCTTTGGGTACAGTACGTCACATGCACATTTTATGGCTCCCGTGTATTCAGGTCCCATGTAATGTGAATGAGTAACCTTTAGATTTTACTAACTTCGTTAGTGTGGTCGGGTGACGTTCCCTGGAGCAACAAGCACACTGTATTTTAAGTTTCTGACGCGTCTATTACTTTTCCACTCAATGCAACCTGTTGCCAGTGGAGATGCTGGCAATTAATTTAGAGGATGAGCAGGCGCTATTTGGTGCCGGCAGTCAACATGCTGTGTGTCACATCCCCCTCCGCCACAAACAACCCGTTTTATTTTGAAATTATTCATGTCAAAGGTTTCCAGACCGCACCAAATTCGACCCCGCTCTTTTGTGGAGATTCCTGTTCTTATGGGAAAATGGTTTTTGAAACTGGCATGAGCAGTTTCTGCGGTGTGGTTTGTTTGAACTCAAACTTTCAAGAAATCACTTGCGAATGCTAAATTTTCATGCAAGCCTCACAGTTCCGCTTCTAAGAATACCACAGATAAATTATTCTTTGTCTTTTATTTTAAGGCCAACATCCAGTCCATCATGGCGTCGGAGAAGCAGGTCAATATCCTGATGCAGCTGCTGGATGAGGCCTTGGGTGAGGTGGACACCATCGAGGGCAAGCTGAGCAGCTATGAGGAGATGCTCCAGAGTGTCAAAGAGCAGATGGACCAGATCTCCCAGAGCAACCGCCTCATCCAAATCAGCAACACCAACAACGGCAAACTGCTGGATGAGATCCAGTTCTTAGTGGTCAGGAACAATCCTTTCTGTTCTCACTGAATCCAGTACCATACTGAGTGTCAGCGATCTTTTAAGTATTCCCCATCATGATTCTTCCAACTAGGCGTGTAACGGTTTGGAGAGGTTATGATTTGGTATGCAACTCCGGTGGGTTTTTTTTGCGTCACAGTTCTGTATGGTTTGGTACAGTGGGGAAAAAGCAACAAAAAAGTCCCAAACACACAATTTTGGTTTTGTTTTCATTTATTTTGGACAGTTGTGCAAGTTGGTTGGTAGAGCCTGTAGTGTATTAAACAGTAGACGGTGAGCAAAACATACAGTCTCGCATAAGTCATATTTTTAAAAGGCAATCAGCTACAAAACTGAAAAACATCTCATATTATAAAAGTGGAGAATAAATAGATTATTAATAAATAAAAGTGCATTAGTATTAGTTTAATTTCCACTTTTTTCCCACTTACTGTAGGATATATTTAAACATTCAAAGCTTAAATTATTTTGTATGACTGCCAACAAGTGTGGGTTTTAATAATAACTATACATTAACATAAATGAAGGAAGATTTTAGTGATTTGGGCTGACTGTATTGTGCCTCCTCTTGTAGAACTACATGGACTTATCAAAAGGACACATCAGAGCCCTGCAGGAAGGAGACCTGACCTCCCCTAAAGGTATTGAGGCCTGCATCAACGCTGCTGAGGCTCTTCTGCAGTGCATGAATGTGGCCCTCCGACCAGGTTGGTTATATTTTATTTTTCAGCAATCAATAAAAACGCTTTTTTTTGTTGTTGTTGTTGCTAGGTATTGCAGTTCACAGCAATCAAGTTGCTAAATATCCCTGGTTTGTCTATTTTTCTTTTATGATTGCTGCCTGGAATTACCTGTGGTGTGTAAGAAATTAAAGTTGTGTCATTTTCCTTCCACAGGCCATGACAAGCTGATGGCTGTGAAACAGCAACAGCATCTGTTCAGTGAGCTGAGAGACACCTTCGCCCGCCGCCTCACCAATCACCTCAACAACGTGTTTGTTCACCAGGTACAAGGCTCACTGTTATCATGAGGGATATAAATAGTTTTGAAAGCAGAAGCAGCTGCACTCAACTACTTTCTAGCTTGCAGATGGGAGGTTATTTTGAATATCTGCTGTTGTCTTTATCTTTTCTGGTCCTGAAATGTAAGTATGTTACAAAATGACTACTTGTGTTCCGGACAGCACTGACCTGCTGAAATGAACAGGGACGATATTTGTAAAACGGCCGTAGCTGTCACATAAGGCGTAGTGTTCCGCTGTTTCCTAAAGAATCTTAAATAGTATGAAATCCAACAAACTTAAAATACATTCTGATATTCTTGATTAATTGGTATCTGTTTGAAGCCTGCTGCACTTTATGAAAGAAAACAAAACACTCAGAAGCTGGAGCTTTGGGTATAAAGATCTGGAAAAACATGTGCTAGTGAACACCTGCCATCACTTTTGTCACTGTGGGTCTGCTCCACCATGCAGGGCTGCAGGCTCTCCGTATGTTTTCCAGGCTCCCTCCCTACTTTCCTCCCTCCCCCTTTCTCTCTTTCTCTCTCTGCCTCCTCACGTACTTCCTGTTTAGCCACGACTCTCTCCTTGGGCTTCCTTGTGTTGTTTCCTTCCAGCCTTTGTTATTGATTCTCTGTGTTGCTCACTTTGAAACATCCCACTGTGCTCTCTGTCTCTGTGTCAGTTCAACCACTTCAGTCACTTCAAAATGACCATCCCTCAGTTCTATAGGTCCTCCTGTCTGTCACTTCCAGTGAGTACCCTCACAGCACCCCCCTCCCACACTTGACCAATGTTTGACCTCTCACAGCTCCCTCAAGTGTACATGCCATTACCTCAGACAACCCAGGCCTCCCACGGCAGCACATTTGTTATTGCATGGGACGTGTTTCTAACTGCGTAACATCATCTCACTTGATCTCAAAGCTACAGAGAGGCACCATCCGTCGCTCTCCTCCCTCACCAACTGTCTGCTCTTAGCTGAGGCCTTTTTGTTTGGGTGCTAACATGGCTTTATTGCTTCAAGTCTCATATCATAAATACCTGTGCCTGTCCGCTCTGTGCATGTGTCTTGTGGTACAAGCAGTAGAGAATGAACAAGCTTAACACTGAGGGGAAGTGAGAAGAACATCGGTATGGCAATGAGAGTTCAGCTTTTGAGTGAGCTTGTCTTTAAGCTGAGTGGAGATGTGTTGGAGTTTGGGTGTTTACCCGAGGAACGCCTGGTTTCACACTAGTCTGAGGTGCCATCATTGTCCTATCCACAAGTGTTTGTGATAGGAAACAAGGTGAATCTTCTTCATCAATAATGTGCTTATGTGTTTACAAAGAAATGGTATGGGACTTCATAGTAGGTTTGTATGTTCTCTTTCTTTTTTAAATGTAATGGTAATCATCTCACGTCACTTTGTCGTCCAGGGTCATGACCAAAGCTCCACCCTGTCCCAGCACACCGCAGAGCTCACCCTGCCCAAACACAGCCCCCTCCACAGGGACTTGCTGCGCTACGCCAAGCTGATGGAGTGGCTAAAGAACACCCAAAGGGAGAAGTACGAGGGCCTCTCAAGGGTCAGTGCTTTTGTCTGACATAACTGCTTAACACTAAATAGCCACGATCAAGTATCCAAACAGAAGTTTTCTCCTTTCCTCAGACCTACGTTGACTATATGAGCAGGCTGTATGAGCGAGAAATCAAAGACTTCTTTGAGGTTGCCAAGATAAAGATGGCGGGTACAACCAAGGAGGCGAAGGGCAAGTTTGGTAAGAGCTTCGATCCACAGGCCTGTTAGTGCATAGATGAGAAACGTCTTCTCCTTTGTGATAAGGGTTTTTTGGTAATATTCGTGTTTGTCTTTGGTTTTCCTTGGTCTTAATGGCTTAATGCAAGCATTTTGTGGTGCCACTTGAATCTTGCTGCACCTCTAATTTTTTCTGAGTTATTTATGTCGCATGATCACATGGAAGTTAAAGTACTACTCATGTTCAAATATATAAAGATCTGAATCCTTCACTTTTTTTGCATCTCACCTGTCCCCAAAAAAATCATGCCTTGAGTAACATGTGCTTCCAAAGTGTTTAAGTCGTGCTTCTCATTACCTTGTGATAATGATGTCTCTCGTCTCCCACCTCTTTGGTATAAACAGCTTGCATATAAAAATCTCTGCTCATTGGAATATTTGAATTATGAATAGGGCTTTTGGTCGAGCTGTGGTTTTTGCAGAATTATTGAAATCTGCTTTCTGCACTCTGTATTAGCTTTTCCCTGCGAAAACAAAAGAGTTTGTTTTCCAAAGGTTTGCCACAGCTGTGAGCCACCGCAGTGCACGTCAGCATATGTAACATGGTTCATCTAACATCTAGCCTCACCCTCCCCATGCTGCATGTCCATAGCCTAACCTATCTCTGTCTTTGATGCCTGCCTTTCTAACTGGCTGCAGCCACGCTTCCGCGGAAAGAGAGTGCACTCAAACAGGATACGGAAAGTGAGTATGTCATGAGGATAGAGTCATTCCCAGACTGCTTCCTACCACTGTGTCTTCCGTAATGCACTGTAAAGAATCCTTTGCTCAAACCTCTTCACTATCTGACTTAAAGCAACTTAAAGCTCTGCAAACTCACTCTTATTTGTGCCCAATTGGTGTGTCAAATCTTCACAATAGAGCTGAATGCAATCACATGTTCTGTGATAAATGTGTAAAAGTTCGATATCCATCTGATTTTTGTTGTTTTGAGTACTTTTGTGGAATTGTGTCACAGTTGACTGTGCGTTGAATAATTATTTTAAAGGGTAGTGCTTATTGTCTCTAAACGCAGTGAATTAACACTATTACTTGTGGTTAGGCCTCCATGGCAGCTCTGGGAAGCTTACAGGCTCCACCTCGAGCCTGAACAAACTCACAGTGCAGGGCTCCAACAGCCGGCGCTCCCAGTCCTCTTCACTGCTGGACATGGGCAACATGTCAGCTTCCGACCTGGACGTGGCAGACAGGACCAAGTTCGACAAGGTGACACTGGCAGGATTAATCAGATTTGATCAGACTGTTAGATGTGGTTTCAAAATGAGCGCGTGTTTACACAGGTCGATGAAATGCATGGTGCCTATTTTTGCAGATTTTTGAGCAGGTCCTCAGCGAGCTGGAGCCGCTGTGCCTGGCAGAGCAGGACTTCATCAGCAAATTCTTCAAGCTGCAGCAGCATCCTACAGTCACGCCCCCTCTTGCTCAGGTGAATCTGTGTTCACATGTATCGTTTTACATTAAATTAACATGCACATGCGGGTTTCTTAAATGTAGGTCGACCCACTAAAAAAAGGGATATTGGCACCTTTGCCCTTGTGAATCATGTTCAACGCCACACTCATGTCATAAAACAGGGAGCATTAGAAAGCCTCACAGAGGCGACTGACAGCGTCAAACATTTTGCAAATTTGTCAACAAATTTTATGGCTCCACGGTTGTGGCTGGAGGTGTTAAAGTTTTACTTGTCCATCCATTTGTCCCGTACCCCATGTGGAAGCTGGAGCTGATAACTGCAGTATTCACAGGCATTTATTTGACCCAGGAAGGAATACAGGCTGTACCCTCCCCCTCTGAAGAAAAAGCTAGATGTTAGTGGGTGTTTCCAGTGTGGAGTGAGTACTGCTAGAAATAACTGCACCATCAGGATTATAAAGTGTGTCATCTGCTGATGCGTAGTCTTTAGTATGTATTAAATTGTCCAGGTATCAATCCAAGAGAATAATGTGATGTCACTTTGCATCAGTAGCTGTACTCGTGTTTGATGACTTCTGAAATTTTAACGTTTTTTTTCTCTCCAGAATGCATAAACAATAACAGACACTGGCTGGCCTGTCCTCAGAGACAGCGTGTCAGCAGATGTTTGTTTGGATTGTACATGTTAAATGTCTATTGTCCTGTCAGCCAGAAACAGAGGAGTTAGATGGCGGCACACCATCAAGAATGCCTCCCCAGGCAGAACACAGACACTCCTTATCATCGGAGTGAGTAGTTGCATATCTAAAACTGCAATATCTATGATGCAAATGTCACCCGTCTTCAAGCCCATAAAATTTTTCCATATGTTTAATCTCTCTTCTCCTGTTCACTATCCTTTCTTCTGCAACCGTCTGTCATAATCTCCTCTTTTCTTGACTACAGTAAAGACATAGTGCGCCTGATGATGAACAAAATCTTCCAAAGCATCGAGACAGAGCTCAACAGCCTTATCGCTCTGGGCGACAAGATTGACAGCTTCAATTCACTCTACATGCTGGTGAAGATGAGTCACCATGTGTGGACAGCTGAGAATGTTGACCCGGCCTCTTATCTCAGCACTACGTTGGGAAACGTGCTGGTCACAGTCAAAAGAAACTTTGATAAATGCATTGTGAGTGGGCTCCATTCAGTGCAGAATATCCTACCGTTTTGACAACTACATACGCATGATGTATTTACTGAATGTGCTTTATGATGAATTTAACAAGATCTGCCTTTTTTCCCCCCCTCTGCAGTCTGGTCAGATCAGACAAATGGAGGAAGTGAAGATTTCAAAGAAAAGCAAAGTTGGTATCCTGCCTTTTGTCACTGGGTTTGAGGAGTTTGCTGAGCTGGCTGAAACAATCTTCCGTAACGCAGAGCGCCGAGGGGACCTGGATAAGGCTTATGTCAAACTGATTCGGGCCGTGTTCATGAATGGTGAGAACACTGATCCTGCACAATACAACCACAAATTATTGCCATCTGCTATTTAGGTGATGCCTAGTAACAAAGTTCTGAACATGGGTTGTCTTCCCAGTGGAGAAGGTAGCCAGTGAAAGCCAGAAGACGCCCCGCGACGTTGTGATGATGGAGAATTTCCACCACATCTTTTCTACACTGTCACGTCTGAAGATCTCCTGCCTGGATGCAGAGAGGCGAGAGGCCAAGCACAAATACACAGACCACCTGCAGTCCTATGTTATCAAGTCCCTGGGGCAGCCTCTGGAGAAACTCAATGTAAGGCAAAACACGAAATGGGAGTTATGGCAAACTTAAGTAATTTGGATTGACGCGAGTGGAGATACGGAGGATACGACCATTTAACTGAGAGTTGTAGCAGTGTAAGTAAACTGCGCTTTATCTTGCAGCATTTCTTTGAAGGCGTGGAAGCTCGCGTTTACCAGGGCGTTCGCGAGGAGGAGGTGAGCTATCAGCTGGCCTTCAACAAACAAGAGCTGCGCAAAGTTATAAAAGAGTACCCTGGCAAAGAGGTTAAAAAGGGATTAGACAACCTTTACAAGAAGGTGGACAAACATCTGTGTGAAGAGGAAAGTCTGCTACAGGTGAGAAACGTACATTTGAAAGTGGCCGGCCCGTAAGCCGAGTCACAGTCCTCTTTGTGCCTGAACTCCCTCATTTGCTCCACCAGGTGGTGTGGCACTCCATGCAAGACGAGTTTATCCGGCAGTACAAGCACTTTGAAGATTTGATAGGCAGATGCTACCCTGGATCTGGGATCACCATGGAGTTCACCATCCAGGACATGCTGGAGTATTTCTCCAGCATTGCTCAGTCTCATTAGTCCAGCTGCTGTGCGCTACTAAATGGTGATCCACTACTGCTGCACGCTGGCTGAAAATACACTAGCTTCTTACAAACGTCTTTGTATTGCTTTGTGTGTGTGTGTGTGTGTGTGTGAGTGAGTGAGTGAGTGAGTGAGTGAGTGAAAGTGATTTGTCCGGAGCGTTTTCTGTGCACTTTCTGTGATTTTCTGTTTCTTTTGAGAGGCACATCACCCAACTGTGCACAGTTAGTTGCACATTTATGTTCAGATTTTCTTTATGCCATATATATACTCAATAAATTTGCAATTGCCAACCATATGAAATCTGTTCTGCATACTCTTTGATACTTGTGAATCGGAATCAACTTTACTGGCCAAGTTCGAGCACACAAACAAGGAATTTGGCTCTGGTTTTAACTTTTCTCACACTGTACAAAACTTAAAATACTAATAATAACATTCAATAACTATTGGAAACAAGAACGAAATAAATGAACTAATATGTACAAGTGTTGAGTTTTAAAAGAATGTGTGGGAAATCATAGCTTTTTCTGCCATTCACACAAATACGCCCGCTTTGATGTCGCTAATGCTAACCTTTTGTGCTTTGATAGCTCCATCACCGTGACAACCACTCTTTTATAGACCGCCATGCAGCCGCGACATCAAAGCAATTTGGGCTTCATCTGACCCTAACCCTATTTTCCCCCCACCGTTTTGCGTTCGTCGAGCAATTTTCAGCGCTGATTTATTTTTAATGTATTTTATTTTTTGTCAAATCGAGTCGGCGATTCAGCAATTTGCCGCATTTTCTGGGGGGGAAATGCCATTTTTTGCTACTACTGCGCCTTTCTACGTTTGAGCCGTTTCGGCGGTGACTCCGCCCTTCCTTTCCTGCGCGGACATCGTCGGTTGACAAAACGTCCGCCCCCCCCCGCCGACGCTGCCGTCGCTCCTACTTCCATGGCGACGAATCCAAACTGGAGACCCATCGGCGCTCTTTTCAAACGTCTGTAGCGCGCAAACACGCCAACTCGGGAGTCCGCAAGGGGCCCGTCACCCGGACGTAAGAACAATGTTTCGCCACGCCAGAAAAACGGCGCAACGAATTTCTCCCCGCGCGACATTTAAGTCGGCGATACACAATTAATCTGGTGCTCGTCAAGGTGGCCGCGGAGAGAGCTGCGTGCCTCCGTGTAAGGTAAGTTAAGTAAAGTTGAGACAAACCCGAGGCTGCACTAATGATGTCAGCTAACTTTATTTAATGCTACCTCCTATTTCCTGAGCTGGTAGCCGTATAGCTAACTATATTGCCGCATTAGCTGGTAGGCTATACAGCGTTAGCTAGCTAGCAGTGCTGGCGAGCTGTCAGTAGAGTTCGCAAATTACCATATATATTTATGTCGACACCAAAAGTCTGTGTCGCATCATGGAACACAAGTGCAACCGTTGGTTAAAAAAAAAAAAAAAATCTGTGCTCTGTTTGGCGACTCCAGCACTTCATCGCAGCCATGACCAGCGGCGCGGAGAGGAAATTCGTGAATTTGAGGAAGCGTCTGGATCAGCTGGGCTACCGTCAGCCGCTGGGGATAGAGTCTCTGCCACTTGTGGAGAAACTATTCGGGTACTGAATCTTCCCTCCTCCGGAGCAACTGCTGCTCGTTCCCGTATTCTCACCCGGTCTTGACACATCATCCTCTGTCACAGGGATCTGGTCCACACAACCGAGAGCCTTCGCAATGCAAAACTGTCAGCAGGGAGGGCCGAAAACGACAGCCGGAACAGCGAGTCCCTCCAGGAGCCATACAGGACAGAGAATGCCCGACTTGTGAGGGAGAACAATGAGCTGCATCTTGAGCTTCTGAAACAGAAGGAGGAGAAGGACCGGGTCACCAGAGGTGAGCTGTGATGGGCCCCTCAGGGCCCTGATTGAGCAGTCTTTTCCTGTGTCCATGACCCACCTTTGGCGACCTCACACAGTCCCGTCTTGTTTCAGAGCTGAAGCTTCACATCAGAAAGTTGGACCATGAGGCGTCTGATGTGAAGTTTTTAAACAATCAGTATGTGCACAAAGTTCGCTGCCTGGAGAAGGATAGCAAAGCTAAAGCTGAGCACATCC
The DNA here is from genome assembly GCA_901007715.1 of Dactylopterus volitans. Lineage (NCBI taxonomy): Eukaryota > Metazoa > Chordata > Actinopteri > Syngnathiformes > Dactylopteridae > Dactylopterus > Dactylopterus volitans. Next base: position 24,135 of record CAAKHG010043716.1, read on the forward strand.
AACAGCTGCAGGAGAAGAACTTGCAAGCTGTGGTGCGGACGCCAGGTAACACGGGGGATTGTCTTTCTTTGATTTTAAAACATTGTCATAACATTGAAAATACTGAGAAAAGCTGGCATGCTCTTGTCTGAAATGTCTGCAGCGATCAACAGTCAGATCTCAGTCGTAGCTGAAGAAATGTATCTTCAACTTCCACAGGTGGGAAAAAACGCAGCATTCCCTTCAGACGTCAGAGGATGCAGATAGATGAACTCATACCTCCTCCTGTGACATCAGCTTATCCTGTGACTCAGCCAGATGACCCATATGTAGCTGACCTACTGCAGTTGGCAGATGGAAGGTTTGGATCCTGACAGCTGGACTGTATCACTGATTGGAGAGGTAGCTTCTTGATTGTTATGCTGCGTCTGCATTATGATTTCAGTGTCTGTAATTTTACTTTGTAGGATTCTTGAGCTACAGGAAGACATCACCAAAGTCAAGTTAGACCTGGACAACGCTCATGGATTTATAAAACAATTAAAATCTCAAGTAAGTGTGTTCATTAGATATGTGAAGCCGCAGCATGTGAAATGTTGTCATGGTGGTGAATTTGAATTCCTTTTTCAAACGCTCCTGTTAGGTGGAGGAGAGGGAGAAGGAGATCGAGCGTCTGAATCGTGCTCTTCATGGAGGTCGACCACAAGATGTTATTTCTGTGGAGGCTCAGAACGTCAGCAACGAGAAACTGATCGCCCATCTTAACCTTCAGGCAAGCATATCATTCATTACCCAGGATGCAGTTGTTGTTTAATATAATGGAGCATGCAACATCAGGCTTTGCAGTCCTTTTATCGAGAAGTCTACTTGGCTTTGAGCTCAGTTCTTGTGTAATAAAGTGTTTTTAGTGTTTCTTTGTGCTACACAGATTGAGTACCTACAGGAGACCAACAGGGCACTGGAGCAGAGGGTAGAGGGACTGCTACAGAAGAAGGAGGATGTTTCCAGCGAAGTGGCTAATCTGTCTCTAAAGAATCTTGAGCTCTGTGAGGAGCTGACACACATCGACGGCCTCGCGAAGCAGCTGGAGATGGACAAGGAGCGGGTGTTGGAAACTGCTGACATGGAACTGCATGAAACTAAAGTGAGAATTATGACAAGGCCGCGATACAAGCAGTGAAAATGAAGTCTGTATGCAAGCCCCACACAAAATTTTGTTTGCTCAACAGAAAGACCTTCAAAGGCAACAGAAAATCATTGAAGACCTGGAGGATATTATTTCAAATATGAGAAGGGTACGTGTGACATTTATTCTTACTTTACGGTCTTGTAGTATGAAGAATTTAGACGTGTGGAATACAAATGATATCCTGTATAGACAGCTATTGGTATCATCTTTTTCGCTGTGACTTTGTTTGCATTCATGAGGGCTATTATTGTGCAAATGCATGTAACTTTCACGGTTGATGTACAGGCTGTTTCTTTTTTCATTTCTTTTTTTGTAACTAATGAACCTTGACCATTTAGGAACAGTCTGAAAATGACTTTGAAAAGGACCGCCTTAGAGACCACCTGTTGCAGCTCAAAGAGCAGAATGAGAAATTGGAGGGGCTGGTGAATTCCTTAGAGGAGGAGAAGAGCAGGCTGCAGGACAAAGTAGAGAAAATTATGGCAGCTGGTAAGCAGCAGTTTGATATACCATACCTGTTGAAACCAAAAAGTTTGCCAAAATATTC